>CM034146.1:344798501-344870185 GCA_019776745.2 Taxus chinensis
ATACAATCCTCCAATCCAATTCAATTTGTCATCTAAGACGTATAATCTACCCATCCAATATAAATCCTCACCTAAATCTGAATCCAAACAATACAATCCTCCAACCAAATTTGATTTACCTAATTCACCCATCCAATCTACATCCACTTTTTCTCCTAACTCAAAGCTAAGATATCCCATGAAAACCCGCAAGAGTTACTTTCCCCATGACACTTCAATGGGGTCTTATGCAGATATCCTTTGACATTTAACTCAAATATCTGCCATCGCACTTACTCTCATTAAATCCTTTAATCCCTATGGTCCCAAACCATCATGGTTCAATCCTAATTACAGTTGCGCTTATCATCGTACCCCAGGCCATGACATCGAACATTGTAAGGAATCGCAGACAATCATCCACAACCTTATTGAGAAAGATTATTTCCTCATTTAGGGGAAAGTTACGTCTCCATCTACATTGAATCCAATTCATATCCCATATGTTGAGTTCCCCACGATTCCTCCATCCATACCATCCCTTAATATCCCTCCTGCCCATGCCATTCCTCCTAAGGAAGACCCTCCATTTTTCATCAATACCTCTTATCTTTCCAAGCACACTTGTGGTCTCCAACCATTTATCCCATCCAAATCTAAAACAATGTCATCTAAACACTTTTGACATCCTTTAACTCCTTCACATTTTATTCATTCGGGGAACAACCTTCCCTCGCCCTGGAGCATATCATCCATATAACTCCCTTATTCCTAGGGGACTTTGCTCTTTCACATTGTTTTGTTTACCTTCTTCACATTCATCCAATCTAAATTAATTATGTCCCAATCCTCATCTCATTCTAAGTCCACCATTGTGGCCATGCTTATACCTCTTTTAGGGCACCATCTATTTCATCAAAGTCTTTGTTGAGGCAATATTTCCCTTCCATTAAGGACCATTTATTTTCATCGAAGTCCTCTTTTGAGGCCATGTTTGTCCCTCCATTGAGGGACCTTTTTATTGAAGTCCCCCATTATGGTTATATTTGAGTCTCTTTTGGGGCACCATCTATTTTATCAAATCCACAATTGTGTCCATTTTTGTCCTACAATATTTGTGTCTCTCTCGGGAAATTATTTATTTCCATTTGAATCCACCATCATGGTCATATTTTTGTTTCCTTAAGGACATAGTTTTATTTTCTGATTGTCTATCACATTTAATCCTTTGCAAGTTATCATCTCATTCTATCACAACTTCATTGTCTTCCTCCCTTGGTGGTAAGCTATAGAAAAAATCTCTTAATGCATTGTACTTGTGACCAATATACTGTTAACATATCTACCAATGATCACTTAGTTATATCCTTAGATCATTCCTCCACCCTTAGCCCCTTCCATTTGTCATTGTAATGATATGAATTATGGGGTCACATCAAAGCATTGAAGGTAGACCACATAATTCATATCATCCATCACCTTCTCATTATCCTATTACAGCCATGCAAAGGGTCCATGGGTGTTTCTTGTACATTCATTATCCCCTCCTAAGTCGTCTACTTTGTTATTCCAACTCTCCCCCATGTAAAGCTAAAATTAATATATGCAAAAAGAAAAATCAAAGTTATCAAAAACAGATTGATCCCTCAAAGAACAAATGTTCGTGCTAAAAAAATCATACAAAGTAAAATCTAAAGAAATATTTGAAGGACGGCTATCATATATATTATTCTTACCATCCATATTATGTATAAATTTGACCATACCCTCGAAGGATGGCTACTCTATTATTATGGCATTTGGAAGGTTTCCCGCATTGATCAACCTTCCTTTTATCAACATTGTTAGAAATTTTCCCGCTATGATAAGCTTTCTTGTATTGTTCTTTCCCTTTCCCAGAGCTAGGGCATAGACTTAAGGAACACCGCCTTTGGAGAACCTTCTTCCTGCATATAAGTTACATCTCCAATCCCTTTTTCATGTCAACATTAGGATTACGAACATCTTTCATCCATATTTCCTCATGGTCTTTTGTTATAACTAACTATCCTTGGTTATGTATTAACACATGTTATTGGCTACAAGTGCAATGCCTTGAGTGGCAACCTTCCTTGTTTATCTCCAATCCAGTTTGAAACATAGTTTCCCTGTACACCCTTGTTACGACTATGTTTCATTCATCTCATCAAGGTCATATTTTTTTCACACTATGAATTCTATATCTATGCATAATATATATGAATGCACTCGTGAATACACTTTTCAGTTTACGAATTCTACTTGATCACCGTTGCAGTTTGTGAATCCTACTTGAGGATCCTTCTCAAGGCAAGTTCGTTATCCTACATATCCTTATCCCCTAACATGTTCAACAATGTATTTGATCCATTGCTCTTCACTCCCCATTTCCACTCATCACCATTTGTCTCCACACCATCCTTCTCACCTTTCTTCCCCTTGCACCATGCCAGATATCCTACTTGTCTTTCCTCTTGATTTTCCCTTTCACTCTTCCTCTTTCAGTTTGGTAATATTACTTAAACATCCATATAACTAGAGAATCTTAGTTAAGGTATATATTCTTCCTTATATCCTCCTACTATATAATCTTCTCCACCATTTCCTCTTTCAGCAGATGAAAATCACCACCACAAACGTCTTTCCACTCCTCCTTTTTTGCTTAACACTCTTGCATCATCACTCCCACTAGGTGGGCATCCCAATTAAGGATTTCCCTTAGAATCTCCATCTACACTACATATGTTCCTCCATCCACTCATGTCACACTCCATTTTTTCCTTGTTATCACCTTGATATCACCTCATTTCATATCTTGTTCCCTTTTGGTATACACCACTCAGTCTTTTCATCATTGTTCTTCTTCTTCAGCTTGGAGATCCTACTTAACCATCCCCATCACATGGAAATCTCACTTAAGAGTCCCTCTTAAGAATGGTTTTCCATCTGACCCTTCCACCTCCCATCATATCTTCCTCATCTTCTGTCTCCTGCATCTCATCATACCCGTCCACTTCAACCAACCATTCCATACCTGTATCCAATACAATGTTGTCTTTCTCCTTCCATATCATCACTTCCAGTTTGGTGACTTTACTTAACTCCTCATGTGGCATAGTGATCTTACTTAAGAATCCCTCTTAAACATGATCTATCATCCTACACCTGCCCACCACTACACATTATCACCATCTACATTTTATCGTCATTCCACATCATAAAATCCTCTCACCTCCTCTTCCATTCTTTAAAACACCACTTCATACTTGGCCCCTTTTCATCTCCATCATCCCTTGCTTGGTAATATTACTTAACTTTTGCTTCCCCATTCATTTCATGTCTTGTTTCTTCATTTTTCTCTCATTCATTCTCATCCAATGCATCCTCTCCTCACCTTCATCTTCACACACATCGTTATCCCTCCTTTCTTTACTCTTTCCACTCCATCTTCTATAGTTCTCCCATATATCTACCTCCATGTTTACTCTTAATTTTGATTAATCATCTCCTAACATTCTTTCATCATCATCTTCTGTTTGCACAATAGTAATTATCGGTGGAATTCTCCTAAAAATCCCTCATCCCCATTCTGTACAACCTGGATCCTTCTCTTTGATCTTCCCCATTCTATCTTCATTCCTTCCTTCCTCTGTGCCCTCTGATCATTATCGGGGGACTTCTCCTAATGTCCCTTCATTAGCGTTCCCCCTTCCATTCCTCTTTTATTTTCTGCCTTGTCATACCTTTTTTCCCATCCTTTCCTACTGATCATCATCGGTGGATTTATCCTAACATCCATTCAATGGATTGCCTCTCCTATCCCTTCCTCTCTTTTTCCTCGCCACCTCTCCATCTTTCATTTTTCCTTTCCAATTTCTTCACTATCTTCATCATGCACCCTCTCCTTATTTTCTCGTCATAAACTTATCCCCATCTCATGTATCTCCGCATCTTTTCCAATCCATGTCATTCCTCCCCTCAAGTTTCTCTTTACATTCCTTATGATTCTCACTCTTTATCAAATATATTCGTTATTGGTTCCCTTCCTTCTGCATAATTTTCTCCATTTTCTTCTCCTCATTTTTGATCCTCATCTTATTTCACTTCCTCTATATCGTCTTCTTCCCCGTTTTATCTCACACTTCCTCCTTACTTCCCCATCGATAACATGACTCTTCAATGTTGTCCCATCTTCTTTATCATCTCACCATCCACATGAATTCCCATGTGGTCAGTTCCATATTGTTTGCCTTGGATTTATTCACCATGTTTTTTCTCCTCCTCCATCTCCGTTCCTCTATTCCATACCCCTGTCGCCTTCACATTCAATATTTCTTCCTCATCTCATAATCAAACATTACTCATGTCTATTCCCTTTTCTCTTTCTCAACACCCCTCACACTTAGCATTCACAATCAAATCTGATGTTTCTCTGTTTATGTACCACCATCGATCCATTGCATTACCATTCTCATTCTTCTCTCTACAACATTGACCTCTTCTCTTTTAGAGAACCCTGTCACATCTTTTATCTTCGTTAGTCCTCTTGTAGGGGCATTATCATATCCATGTCTAAGAATATCTTCCCACCTTCCTTCGACATTTTTGTCTTGGAAGATACCATAATGGCCATCACTTATCTGATCTTGTTATCTTCCATAAATGTTTACTCTGCTTTTGTTTTTTCGCAAAAGTATCTTGACCTCTTATCCTACTTATCAAAGAAATGGGACTGCTTTTGCTTTTTCACCTTCTGATTTTCTAACACTTATGCATCTTTCCTATGAAACATGATTACCATCATATTTATCACCCTTTTAGGGTATTCTGTCTCACCATTTTATCCAGTATATTCTTCATATCCACATTCGTATCCATACTCGTTCCCCATGGGATATTTTATTTCAACATTCATCTCCCATTATTTCATTTTCATGTCCTATGTTGGGGCACCTTTTCATCCTTGTACTTGTCGACACATATAACTCACTTCTTGTCTGTCTCGTGCCCTGTGTTGGGGCATCATTATTTTCATCCACGTCCCTTTTGCGAACGCATTATTTTTCGCTCGATTCAGAGTAGAAAAAGGATTTCACATACCTTTCGCACTCAGTTGCACATATTTTTATTTTTTCCTATGACCCATTGGTCATCACAGTTTACATCCATACTACAATGGTCTTCACCCACTCACTGGTCTATAGAACATTGTCGCATGTCTTTATTGAGACCACAATTGTCCTCTACCGATGTGATATTGGAGTCACCGCCATATTTTTCATTGATATTACGATCCTTTTTCACATGGGGCATCTTGCATTTGGCCATGTCTTCAGCCATTCTCAGACACATAACTTCATCCAATCCTTTTTGTTTTTGTCCCGTGGCTTGCTATCGTAAACCACTCAACAAAAGGGGAAAATGTAGACACCAGTTTTTGGTGTGACCCCTCTCATTCATCCCACATTTGTTCTCCTTCATGAAACTTCCCCTCTCACCTTTGTCTTTCCTAAATTTAAATAAATTCCATCTATTTACTCACCTTTATTTAATTAATTATCAAATGGGCTCCATGTGGACCCATTTGATAATTAAAATTTTGGCATTTCTCCCATATCAAATTATTCAATTCATGGGTATTAATATACCTATATGACACCCCTTTCTTAAATTCAAAAGATGGAATCTATTATCTCACCTACCATGTCAATCATGCTCCCCACTCCATATAATAATTCAAACCGTGGGCCCCACGTGATCACATCATGTCTCTTAACCCGGGTCAATTTATCAAACCCCGATTACTCATTAACCCCAATCTAACCTCACCTCCAAGTTATAAATATGGGTTTCCCCCCTCTTTCAAAAGGACCTGGAAAGAGAGAAAAGACTTGGACCTAGACCCATAAAGGAGGAGGAAGAATCTATATGAAATCTCTGCCTACTGAAGTTTATAGAAGAAGAGAAGAAAGAGCTTAATTAAGTTCTGCAAGTTTGAGGGAGAAATATTTTCCATTGTTTTTCATCTTGCCATCCTGATTCCCAGTTCATATCCATATCAGAGCACAAGCTAGGTCCCCTCATCATTTCAATTACTTGTCATTTTGTATTCCATTATTTCTGCATGATATCTATTGTTCATCATTTATTGCTATCTTTCTAGACACGTGGGCTGAAATCCTCTAAGGGAGTTAACATCCTCTTAGAACTGGTAATGTCTGGGTAACCCCCACATATTGTTATCTAATCCCATCTATTTCAGTTTTACAGATCTATCTTATTTTATCACGTATCTATCTTCTCTACGCCTGTAGATCCACATCTACATCTGAGGTCCTAAGCCCTCTATCATTCGAAGTTGTTGGTGGCTTCCAAGTATTAGCTTTCACCCGTGTGAGAACGAGGTTTCCTGTACAACACTACTCTAGAGTTAGACTAGTCGTTTTAGTTGACAATTATATGTTTGATGTTCGTGAATGTTCAACATGTTGATTTGAGTAGTTCACATCATGATTACCTGATTATGAACATTTGATGTTATGATTATTACTCTTCGTATTTTTGCATGTGATGATTATTATTAATATTATAAATTGAGATTTAGATAAATGGATGTTGAAGAACTAATTATGTTGGAAATTTTCATGTAGATTTTGTGATGACTAATGACATGATAATTCTAGTAATAGTTTACATGGTTCGATTTCAAGATATTTAGACATAAACTATATGAAAATTTAATGTATACAATTGATGATTATTACTATAGGGGAAAAAATGTAGATGAGGGACTCAAACATGTTTCAATTCTATATGAACACCCAACCCCATCCTAGACCTTACCATCATCTTTGATTTATTTGATATTTGATTTTATGGTTTTACTTCAATTTCTAGTTTTTGGCATTTTAATTATTTTTCTTGATCCAGTTTTATTATCCTAATCTATCCTAACCTAGAACACATTGGGAATTAATTAATATATGCGTAGGTGTGGTTTGATCCACCTACTCATCCCAAATTGTGAAATTCAAAATTTAGCATAAATCCACTTTTGGGCTTAAGTGTGGGACTAGTAAGACATGGGGTAGGATCTATATAAAAGTTTATCTTATTTTGTTGAGCTTATATGCCCTAATTTTGGATTAGGAAAGAATACAAGACACCAACATATGTTTTGTAGAAGAGAGTGTGATAGATTTTTTTATCATGAAAACCATTTCAAAATGAGTAAAGTGATTCTTGCTAGGAAGAGCAATAAAATCATAGGAATGTGTCAGGATTTCATGAGATTGATAAATATGGAGTCTAATTTTTAAATAATGATTGAATCCTAATGAGGATGTCCACATTTTTTTCTTATTGATTTTCTTTTTGGTGGTTTTTTCTTTCTTATTTCCCTTTCTTGGACCATTTTGGGTTGTTGCCCTCTTCACTTGGATATATTTGTGTTGTAATTTATTGAGAGATGGAATTTGGAACCTTTGAGAATGAGAAGTGAGTGGGGGTAGGCATGTTTCCATATTTTTCCTTATATTATAAAATTATAAATACCTTAATACATATGTTGAATGGATTCATCTTTGTTATTGTAGACACCTAAGTTCCACTAATCAATTTTAATACTAGAATTGCACTTATTTCCCTTCTTCCCATTTTCACACTATAATTAGTGATTTTCTGCGAATTGGCTAATATTCACCATCCTCTTGGATAATTAACAATATTGTATTAATTAATTAGTCTTTTCCCCATCCTGGATGCTAATTAACATTGCTTCATTAGTTAAAATTCTCTTTTAATTAGTTAATTACATATTATTAATTAAATAGCCTTTCAAAATCTTGTATTTAATTAATAAATGCTCTTATTAATTAAATCTCTCTCCCAAACCTCTATAATTATGTTAATTTCCCTCCAAATCATCCCCAAATAGCTTTTACAAGCTAAACATGGTCAATTAATTAATTACAATTGATTAATTAAACCTTCCCTAACTCCCATGTGTCATTAATTCTAATTAATATCTTCTAACCATGCTTATCCACTCCTAATTATACATCTCTATTATGCCAAATTCACTAGGATGTATGTTTCTTCCAAATTTGAAATCTATAAAAGTAACCTGGTACCTTCCTACCAATCTACACCATGTTCTTGTAAAACATTTGATACCTACTACTCAAGAGAGCATTTATATTACATGAAGGCTTGCTAAACTAAGAAACCTTCTTACTCGCTAAAAGTATTAAGAGAAGATTCAAACATGGCCTTTGGGCCTTTTTGAGGAGACCTCTTCCTTTTATCAAGCATCCTTCATCATGCATGGCTTGGGTTCAACTTAATAGGAAATGTCTACATATTGAAAGCACATCTAACTATGAAAGGAGGTTTGCATACTTTGTTTTTAACATTTTGTGCAAGTTATTTAGTTTCTTTTCATGTTTATCTCTATTTATTTGATTGAATAATTATTCTACGATTTACTTGGTGTTAAATCCTTTATAAATTAGCTTAGGTTATTTAGCATACAGACATATGGCATGCCTAGTGGGACACCCATTTGTCTCATGCAGATTTTTTAGTTTATCTTAATTTACCACTTTCATTCCAGTTCTTTCAATTTGTTGAAAATTTCTATGTTATTGTAGATGTTTTTTGGTATTTGGGAGTGTTGAGTGTTGTTTCTAGGTAGTGAAGAGGCGAAGTGCTGCCAAAATATCATCTTGCAAAGAAAAATTCATGTTTTTTTTACATTTCTAACTCATTTTTTAAGGTTTTAGATATTTTAATGGCCTCACCCTAGTATTTATGGGTGTCATCTATGTAACTAATGACCTCGCTTCACATATCATCGACATCGACCTACAACTTTTTTGGTTCCATTTTTTGAGTTTCAACAAATTTGATGGATCTGTCAGCCACCTCAAATTGTGGTACCGAATTTATGGTTATTAGAATCAAGTTTTATCACATCAAAAACCTAGATACACTTGTGTTATCTTGTGTTTTTGTAACGGAAAAATTCACCTGAAAAATAAGACAATTATACCCTAGTGTCAAAATTTTCATGTCATACCTTTCTAGACACCCCCAAATAAATCTACCCCTTAGTTTCAAGTCTAGTATTGTCCCCTAGTAGTCCATTTTTATAATTCATCAATACCCTTAGGTGATTTAGGAAAATAAAAATCATTCGAGTATGTTGGAGTAGGGGTTTTTCAAGACAAGTTTTCAACAAACTTAGAAAGGGCTTTTATCAAGATTTCTAAGCCAAGTGCATCATCACTGGAGAATTTCAGGAGGCTTATTTTCATCATGGGGGTGTATCTAGAAGCCAATAACACTAAAGAAATGATTTAGGAAAATTATGGGAAGTTTCAGATGTTTAGGAGCCAATTCACCAAAAGTGGGTTTTTGGGCCTAAAGGAGCTTGCACCGACAAAAGCACCTGATCTTCAAGGAAGGATTCTAGGATCTATGGAATGATTTGAGAGAAAAACAAGATAACATTTGAAATAAATTTCATACCCCTGCATGGTGGAGAAAATAAATCATCTTCAAGCACCATGCATTTTTCAGGCCAACTCATTCTTTCCATGCACAACGAGCAATCCCGAGAAAAAGGATATTTTTGAGGTTTTTTCAGTCAAAATAAAGTCTTAGGAACCTCTAAATTCTTCTAAAAATTTCATTTTTATACAAAATTATATAAGGAAGCACCCAAAAAATTATTTGGGAGCTCAAGTTATGACCTTCCCAAGTCGGCTCTCAAGGTGTGCTCTTCGGTACTTAGCCATTTTCACACCTAGACACATGTCAAGCTGATGTTAAGGCACAATTTCATGTCCCTATTGTAACTTAACAAAGGGAAATTAGGTGTGTAAAATTTCTCTCCCCCCATTTATCCTTCTGGTCACCCATATGACTCGACGCTTACCTTTTAGCCCTCATTGACTGGTTTGACTTACTCTCCAACCAAACCCTACATGTGTGACACTTGTCAAGCTTGGGACAAGGTGAATTTTCTTGCACCTATTTTTCCAAAATAAAATTGATAATGGGGACATAAAAATTCACCCCACTCTTTTCTTTCCTTCTGGTTTTTCATGTGACCATCTCCCGGCCCCCAGGTGCTCCATTGTAGCCCCTCCTCCACTTCCCTTAACGAATAAACACCCTCATTTATATTAATGAGGGCAAGGTGAATTTTTATCTCCCTATTAAACCAAAATAAATGGAATAGAGGTGCAAAAAATTCACCCCATCCTCTCCCTTCATATTCTAAATTTATAAATAGCGGGAACACTTAGCCATTTTTCATTCAAATCCCCCAAAACCTCCAGATGTTGCTGGAATGCTGGATTTTTTTTATTAAGCTTGAATCCAAAATTTTTTTCCTTAAATGATCTCATGAAGGTTTCCATGATCTGAAAAAGAAAATAAAACAAATAAATATAGATTTTAAACAAAGAACGAAAGCAAACAAAACACTTGCGAGAAAACCATGAAGTCTAGAAAGAAGATTTGCTCATATCTCATAAACCGACAAGCAGATCGACATGACATTTTTTGAAAAATTCTAGTTTCTTAGGTGCCTTTAATATCTCAAAGGAATTTATCACATGCATGGCCCATATTTTTTGTAGTGAAGAATCCCCAAGTTTCCCGTGACAAAAAATTGTAATTTTAAAATCTCTCAATCTAGTAATCGGTTTGACGTGAAATTCTAGAAGTGCACTATAGAAAAAAAAACCATATCGGTAAATTTATTTTAGTCGCAAACCAAGGCTCAGAAACCCACTTTCCAAAAATAGTAAGCCTTCCTATACGCGCACTTTTTATTTTCGGTAAGTCACCACCAAAAGCAGTTACGACAAAGATAATGTGCACCAAGGACATAAAAAATATCAAAATGATTGGTTAGTGCTGAAAATGGTAAATATTTCCACTTACTACAAATAGTAATTTCCCTATACAAACACTTGCCATTATTAGTAATTCATCACAGAAGAGCATTATAGGCGGGAGCAATGTACATAGGGGTGATTTAGAAAGCTAATCTCACTAGTGAATCTGAAAAGGGTGGAAATTTCTAGTTAATAAAAATAGTAACCCCCTTGTTCTAAATATAGTAAATACTCCAGGAAACATGAAGTTCAAGTTCACAGGCATGAAACCAGTAAATTCCCCCTTTTCGGAGTATGCTGAGGTGGGTGACAATGATGTCACTTACATGGATCTTAATGATCTTAAGTCACACATGCTAGCTAACCCAAGGGTACAAATTGAAGACAAAGTGTTCATGAGTGGACTATTTGCAGTGGGTGGACATCTAGTTTCTGTACAAAATAATCAAGTTGGTCTTGGCTTGCTCACACCATTATGAACTAGAGATGAGTACCATTCGTGCAGATGATGGTATGACCATGGCGGTGATTGTCCCTAATGGTATTTGTCTTTCTATGCAAATTCCCACATGGTGTAACATGGTAGTCATATCAAAGGAGAGGGAAGTGAATGAATGAAGTAACATGGATTCATATCTGCAAGGTCTTGTAATATGATTGTTGTTGAAGTTAAGAAGAAATTATTCTCAAATACCCAAATATCTCTCAAGTTGTGAATTTCACGAAGGTTTTTCTGATGCAATCACCCTCCTCAGTAGGGTGATGGATGAAAAAAACACGAGGGATTTCCAAGAATGGATAGCACTCTTCCTCCTAACGATTATAAAAGAGAATCAAAAGATATACTGGGGATATATCACTAGTAACTTGATATATGTAGTGAAGGAACCATCTACAGGAACTCGTCCGCATCACAAGAAAATAATTCACAACAAAGAGTTCAAAGGCATTGAGATCAATCCGGTAGAGCTTTCCAGGATTCCTTGAGAGAGTGAATTTTTCATCCGTCTAGTCTTCTCTCTCTTATTTCTTTCTCTCCTCTTCTCACTCCCCCCTTCTCTCTCTCTCTTCATGTTCTAATTCTTTGTTGGGGTTGTACATTTTCATAATCCCTAATTTTTGTAATTAAAAGTAATTTTAGTATTACAATGTAATAAGTCACCTTTGTTTTATAAAAAAGGACTTAATATTTCCTTGGAATATGAAAATTTTTAAGTTGTGCAAAGGCATATGACAAGTTATTGGGGGATTGGTGAAGATTCGCCTCTCTTCCTATAAATTGTAAAGGCCTTCACTTTCTAAAGGGCTAGTTATTTTTTGAGTTCATGAGAGATTGCTTATTATGAAGGAAACAAAGAGATAAAAATTTCTTTCACTTCTCATTTTCTACATTCTTCCACTCTTGCTATGTATAGTTTTTACTCAAGCATCAATACAAGAAGAAGAATTTTGTAGCCTTATTGACTAGGATATTTATTGATATTTTGTGCTCATTAAATCTTAATTGGCTGTGTTTCTTTTTGCATGATTGTTTTCTTCTAATTCATGTGTGATGAAATTTTCTTATTAAGATGTGTAGGAATCTAATTTTCTACCTACGATGTTAATCCCTCTCCCTTTTCTCACTCCCTTTCCCACTCTCTAAGAAAACTCCTCTCTAACAAGAAAATTGTTAGTTATGCCATAGGGTCAGTGGAGTGCCCCTGTTGGATCCCCGGTTGAAACGACACTATAGAAACCCTTTTTTCATGCTCATGTAAACCTAGAGCTACACCATACAAGTATAGGGAATTATATTCCTAGAGCGTTGGTAAGAAGTTCACAGATATGTCCACGTGAAAATTTTTCTTGCCAACAACTTAGAAACATCCTTGACCTATTTTTGTGGGCTTGAGCTATTCATTAGAGGCCTCACCTTGTTAAAAAGACATGTTATTTTTCTAAGATTTGGTTATTATTTTATCCTTATTCTACTATTTTATCACTATTTTGTAGCGTGAATATGAGTATTTCACTTATGTTTATAAAAAATTTACACTTACATGCATTTTTATACACTTTTGGATCAAAGTATGGATACTTATTACGTGTATTGGGCTTACATGTACCGTTATTGAATACTTGGTGAATTGAAAAAGGATTCAAATTGATTGAAAAAAGTAAAAATATCATAAAAAAGGTCTTTGGAGTGAAGAATTGAGGTACACTCAATAAAAAACAAAGTGCATGTTCTATTCAGAAGCTTTCCTTGTTCATTAGTGGCCTTGCACATTTTCAGTGGCCTCACACTTATTGGTAGCATTCTTTCTAAGATTGGTGACCTCACTTTATCTGGCAGCGACCTCTACCTGCTTTAGTTGCCTTATGCTTACTATTATCTGCTTCACAGTTTAACATAATCTCTTTGTTAAACAAAAGCCTCATTGTCTATGTCAATGGCCTTGCGATAAATATCTTAGTTTTTACTTTCTCTCACTTTTTTCGTCACCTAGATTTCACTTTTTGTAGCTAATCATGTTTTGAAACTACTAATTTTGGTGCATAGGCTTCCATATTAGCTTGCTAAAGACATATTTCTCAAAACAAACAAACCAATTTTTTTAAAAGATGAAGTTGTGCGCACATCATTTGTTTATATTACTTCACACTTTTATTTCTTTTTGTTTACAAAATTACACTTTATTTTGTGGATTTGCATAACATTGTTGGATTGATCATCTTACTAAACACCTAGATTGTTTGAAAAAAGGTTTAAAATATTGGGTTAATTTGTTGCCTTAACCATTTATGATTCTTACTAAAACACCATATATCATATTAAGCATACTTTAACCATTTTCAAGGGTGTTTTTTTCCTTCAAGATCTTCGGCTTCTTAATTGTACCTTGTCTCAACTATGCATGTTATTTCAATGGACCGAAAGGTGATCTTAGAAATAAAAAATGCTTTAGACACTTTTTTATTTTAGTAGGGTTTGATGGTTAGGACATCATTACCTAATCATTTATAAAAATAGAATGTGTTGGAGGGCTATATAAATTCATGGGAAGATCAGTCATTTTTGGATAAGTCAAGGTTCAATTTTAGGTCGTTCCTATAAAGTGAGGAGTGCATTTACATCCAATACCTAGGCCCTAGACTAGATCCCACAAGAAATAGTTTTCATTTTTGACCAAACACCACTAAAATGGTTAGAGTGAAGGGAAGTGGGAATTTGACCCTTCGAACCACGTCTTAGAAAAAATTTCCTAATTTCACAGACTTGTTCCTGACATATTGAAAGGTATATATCGAGGACACCTTAGAAATTTGTTCACCTTAGCTAGATGGACAAATCTTAAGGATAAGTTGTGATTTCTTGACTTCTCCCAAGAAATTGTGTTTGTAAATAAATGTAAATAAAAGGGGTACTTATTCCAAAATCCTTGGTTCACTAAAACTCAGGAGGCAAAATTATTTCTAAGTTAAGACCTTTTTCGACAAGAAAAAAAAGTGAAACTTTTTCAGAGTTAAACTAAAGGTGTTTTCGTAAATCAAACTTTGACTTATCAAAACCTCACAAGGTAAGACTCTGTTCGATCTAGGGATCTTGTTTTGATAAGAAAATAAAATGATTCTCTGTCCCAGTTAGACCGATTGAGTTTTTTCTAAAGTCACAAACTTCATCCATATTTTTGACTTCACATATCAAAACATCAAAAAGGTGTTATTCTGCCAAAACTAAAACTTGTTTGTTTACATAAAACCTCACAAGGAAAAAAAAATTCTGAGTTAAACCACATGTTTTTTTATCACATCCATATTATTTCATCCATATTTTGGATTCATTTATCAATTTTGACAACCTGAAACTTTTCCAAATTTTGATCAACCATTGTAACAGTCACATTTAAAGTTATTTTTGCAACTTAATTGATTGCTAGAATTGTGCTATTATGTTGTCATATTTTTCCTAGTTTCCTTAGCCAAATTTCAACATTCAAAATATAGGAAAAGTACCATTTGCAGCTGTTACACTGGCAAAATTTCATAGTTTTCCTAGCAAAATTGCAACATCCAAATTTAGGAAAATGACCATTTGCAGTTGTTACATTGTTGAAATTTCATGTTTTTCCTTAGAAACATTTATAACATTCAAATCTTGGAAAAAAACCATTTATAGTCATTACAATGCCAAAATTTCTTAGTTGTCCTTAGTCAACCAAATCAAACATCTTAAACTTGGAAACTCTTCATTTTTTTTTCATTACACTGCCCAATTTTTCTTAGATTCCTTTTAAAAATTCACATAGACATCCAAATCTTCACATAATGTTTGATTTGTAGTCGTTACACTATCCAAATCAACTTAAGAAGTCTCCAAATACAACACACATTCAATAAACAAATGACATTCAACTTTTACAAGTATCGATGAAACCTATAACTCGGTTGGAATACAAGATATGTGGACCTAATAATTTCCTTTGAAGTCCTTTTGAACAATCCTTTGATGATGAGCAGGAACTTATTGATCACAATGGGGTGAAGAAGAAAGACCCCATGACATATTTGAACACAATTCAGCTCAAGTATACAACTTTTTGTTTCAAAACAAAGATAAAATTATACTACACCTGGTCGAATTGGGTGCTAAAATTCCATATGATTTCGATCCATCCTTTCTTACTAATGGGATTAGAGGGGAGGAATGAAAAAATCCTCCACCTTTCAAGACTATTTAAGACATATTAAAATCAAGACATGCCTCTTTGTCAGCACAACCAAAGCATCCTAATGATGAATCCACTGTGCACAAAACTAAAAATAGAAACTGAATACCTTTTGTCAGAGTACATTATGAAACCATAACAAAGGGTGAAGACCCCCAACCTACACCACACAATGAAGACGTGACAATTCAATAACTACTCCAAAAAATTAGTTTCCAATTGGTAAATTTAGCTTCCCACATTAATAGGGACACACATAGAGTCGCTCATATAGACAAACATAAAGTGACATACACAACACACTATACAGAGAATTGTGATGGTGAAGCCTCCAAATAAAAACATACGCATATACCCACCATGCCATCACACGACCAATTTTGTTACCAAGTATGAGTCTATGAGAGATGCACTCACTATCTTATAGTAGAACAATAGTTGAAACAACAAGAAATATCAGTTTAAAGAAATGTGTACCTACCCCTTCGATCAATAAATGTTAGGTACTCCCTTCCCACATAGCTTTGATTGCCCAAAATTTTATAAATATTATAGAAAGGGTGACTCTAGAGATCATGTAAAAGACTTCTTCATGGCATCCAGAGAAGTTTCATACATCGATAATTATCTTATTCTCCCAAGGAGTCTTGGATGTCAGGCACTCAGATGGTTTCTCCATCTCCATAAATGGTCTATCTCCACTTTTGTGGATTTATCTAAAAAAATTGTTTTCCATTTCTTTTCCAATATGGACAATGATATCACAATGTTAGACTTGTGCAATGCTAAAAAACAAAACAATGATAACTTGACTACTTTCCTATAATAATGGATTGGGTTAGCTGGTCACATCCCTTGTTCTAGTCCAGAGAAACAACTAGTGAACATTTTTGTGCCAAATTTACATACTAAAATCACCTTTCACTTGCAAATGTATTGATTAGGCACCTTTGAAGAGGTCATTGAAAAAGGTGGTAAAAATGAAAAGGAATTATTAGTAAAAGGAATTCTAAAGCGAGGGAAACTATTTATAGTTTCCCGGGGGCCCTCTCTTGACACTTCTACTTAGAAAAAAAATAAAGGGGGAATGGGGCTCATTTACTTCTAAAATGGGGTTGGGGACAAACTAAACCATATAGAGTTGAGATCCCTGCCTGACCTCTATCCTTTATAGATATATAGCCCCCCTTCCCCCGATGGGATAGACAAGGATGGACTATCTAGATATGGATATAAATATATGGGCATGGGACCTGACAACTATATTATTTATAGTAGGCCCATCTCCCAACATAGGTTGAGCCTCGAGCCTAAATTCCTGGGTTTGGTATGTCTTATATCTATATAAGGGTCCCTCTCCCCCACCCCCTATATAGATATAGAGTTCATATATAGAGTTTAAATATAGATTTTATATAGAGAGTTCATATAATCTCATTCAGATATAGACTATATATATATATATATATATATATATATATATATGGGTAGAGTAGGCCATCACCATGTGTCTAATCTAAGTGTCAATTAATTTCTTTAGAAATAGAACATGAAGAATTAACAAAAGAAATTGAACAGGAAGAATTAATAAAAGAAATTGAACAAGTAAAATTTCAAGAAATTACTTTTATTGTTTATTTTAATACCTTCTACATATGCCTCTTATAAATATTATTAGTTATATAACTATTTTAGTTCCTTTTTATAGTTATATAGTTATAACTATATGCCTCTTATTTATAGTTATAAATATATGGGCATGGGACCTGACAACTACATTATTTATAGTTATATATTTATTTTAATTCCTTTTATAGTTATATAGTTATATAACTGGTGACCGACGTTGACACACGATCGATGATGTAGCCCTATTCATTCATATATTGGTTTGGTTTGATATTGGATTAATATACTCTATATTGTCCCCTATATAGGGGAATTCTTAGCTCACAAAGTTCTTAGCAAGTTCCTAAGATATCTATTTAGGGGTAGTTCTATAAGCAAGAAGATGGCTTGTCCCCTAATACGAGTTTGTTCTTGGAACAACAACATATGAACCAGTGCCGATCTCTCTCAACTATACATCCATTTTTCATAGAAATTATTTTTCTTTGTAATGAAAATAAATTTTCAAGTAGGTCTATTCAGAACTGAACATATGTTCTATCTACATAAAATTCCTTTTTCCAAGGGCATATAAAAAAGAGATTGTGATTAGTCTTAATTTTTTACCAGGTCTGTATCCCATATTTAAGTTCCTATGGTGTCAGGGCTATTATATCGAATAATCGAATATAGGTGTATAAGTAGTACAAAATAAAAGTGAAATGAATGTTTTTCGTTTACTTCATACTACTTATTTTCTAAATCAATTTATACTCCTTAATACATCTAACCCACCGGGTTCCTCCTGTCTAGTTATGTTATCACCCCCTCATCAACTCACACCTATATAGAGATTTGGGTTGCAATATGGGTCTCCCCTATATATATGGGAATTAGAGATAGTTAACCCTATCCATATATGGGTTGGTGTTGTCATGTCTTTTTTCAAGGGAGGTATTCAACTTGAAAACATGACAACTCTATCGTAGTGTCAATTTTTTTACTTTTAGACCCTTATGAGAACTCCTCCAAATCAATTCACCCCCTATGTCAGGCCTATCCCAATCCTATAAGTTCTCATATGTATGTTGTAATAACATTTCCCATGTATTGGAAAGATAAAAACAAGTTCATGATATTCTTTCGAGACAATGTCTCTCAAGGCAATTTTTTTAGTAGGCTTAGAAATGGCTATTTTGATCCTTCCTAAGGAAGGTGTGAATCCTATGAATAAAATTAAAAGGCCAAAATTAATAAAAAATTTGTATTTATGAGATAAGAACATTATGCAAGTGGTTTAGGAAGATTTAAAGGTTTAACAACAAGTTCACTGAAAGCGGGTTTCTGAAGGTGAAGGAGCTTGTAGTTCAAAAAATCACATGATATTTGGAAGATGATTCCATGTGATATATAATGTGTTGTATGCCATAAATATGCAATTATAAAAATAATTCAATTCCCTACATGATGGTATTTTCGTATTTTTCACAAGACTAAGGCACTTCCTTCCACATCTCATTATTGGTAGGCATGCCCTATGATCCTGAGAAAGAAGGATATTTTTTAGGAGTTTTTAGGATTAATAATACCTTTATACCCATTCAATTATCTTAATAATTCTATTTAGAGTCAAAATCATATAAGGTTTCATCAAAAAATACCTCCGGGAGCTCTGATAACCTCGTTTTCAAGGTTCTTCCCAAGGTAAGCCTTCAATACTTAGCCAAATTTTCTAGTGCCGCGTGTTAGCATGAGAATGAGGCACACTTTTGTGTCCATTTATTCTCTTTACAAGGATAAAATAGGACAAAAATGTGCTCCACCCCAGTTGAGCTCCTAGACCCATCATATGACCTTGGGAAGCCTCAGTAATATCTTTTTGCCAGTTTTCTAGCCCCCACCTCGTGCAACCACAACCTGCCACTTGTCATCATAAGGATGAGGTGAATTTTTTTTTCCATTTCATCCATTTTCCAAGGGGATAATTGGGAAAAAAAATTTCACCCTCCCACCTTACTTCCATATGGTCTGACCCAAACTCAGTCCTCGGGTGCTAAAAATAAGCTCTTCTCCCTTATCTGCCAAAAAATGCATGCTCACAACTTGTCCTCATAAGGATAAGGAAGATTTTTCTGTCCCTTTCATCCCTTTTCAAAGGGGAAAATGGAGACAAAAAAAATTCCCCTCCCCCACAAAGCATTTAAAAATCCAAAAGTTAGTTTTTTCAAAGCTCTCCTCCATATACACAAAAAACACGAGAAATGTAGTCAAAATTTCTACATAAATATTTCCTCCATTTTTCCTCCATGTTCTCATGGTCACAGTGGATAAATATTCAGGAAATATTCATTTTACAAAACTCCATGCTCATGTTTTTGTCTAAGTGACTCTGTACCCAGGATAGTGAAAAATTCATATCTCACAATCCGGTAAACAAATCGAAGTGAGTTTTTTTGCAATCTTCCTCTTTTCTAGGAACCTTCAAGATACATGTAATTGAAAACACATGCATGCACTATATTTTTAATGGTGAAAAAACCCCAGCTTTGTGCCTTGGTTTTAGTTTTTAAATTTTCCATCATTCCAGTGATCAAATTGGGCTAAATTTTTGTATGTGAGATCTAGAGAAAAAACATATCCTGGTGAAGTTGTTTTCCTCACAATCAGAGGTGCAAAAAGGAAATTTCTAAAAATATTAACTATTTATATGAGAACTTACTATAAATAGAAACCTCTAAAAAATAGATTTTCTCAAAGCAGTGTTCTCAGAAAATAACCAAGACAACAAGCTAAGTAGTCTGAAGAAGAAAAAGGAAAAAAGGCTTTTTTCTAAAAATAACAAGTCTTCATTTCAAGGGAAAAAAGGTTCCATCATCAAACATGAAAATAATTTTTTTATCTCTCGATCCCGTTTTGACTCTATCATCTGAATACTCAAGTGTGGGTGATAGTGATGTTACCCACATGGATATGGAAGACCTCAAAACATGATGTTAGTGGACCCAAGGAACCTGTGGAAGATAAGGTCTACACAAGTGGATTGTAAATAGTATGTGGCCATCGTGTGTCCATTAAAATTGTAGCATTTTTTTTGGCATGCTCCCATCATTATGAGCCAAACACCCAATCCATAAGAGCCGAAGATAACCCAGTCTTAGTGGTAATCACTCCCAAGGCAATATATCACTCAATGTAAATTCCGGCTTGGAACAATATGGTCACCATCACAAAGGATTTTGCAGTAGGTTAATGGTCCAAAAAAAATTCCTACCTCTAGGGCCTTGTATTAGGTTCGTGGTTAAAGTAGGGTAGAAAGCCATCATGTATGCCAAATTCCCTCTCTTGGAGTGCGTTTCATGAAGTCTTCTCAGATATGATCATCCTCTTAAGCCTACTAATGGGAGAAGAAACAAAAAAAAATTTACATGATTGGATGGTCTTGTTCATACTCACCATCATCAATGATAAAAAAGGATAGATTGGGGGAAAATTATCAGTGATAACTTGCATCATCAGTTTCTTTAAGTATTGATATCCAATAATTATTCAATGATTTCATTCTTTTTATACATTGTTGTGAGCTCGAGGCCATTCAGAGGGTTGAAAATTGATCAAAATATCTCACAAAAGGATCATGTATTTGAAAGGTGCCCACAACTAATCATGAAGGAAAGCAACCAACATTTCACAAGAGTGAATGATGTGTTCACAATGTTTGTAATCAGATCCCTGGAAGGAAGTTCTCCTTGAGGTTGTCTCCACAAGTGGCTTCTTTGGTCAAAAGGTACGGGTACCATTTCATATAGTTTGCAACCTTCTCCTACATCTGAGTATTTGGTTTCAATCTTACTCCGCAAATGCTACCAAATCATCTCAGCGACAAGATTGTATTACTTGAGCTTTGTAGGAAAATTTCTCACATTCATGGTAAGCTTAAGAACCAGAAGAAGAATATAATTTCTTTCCCCATCTCCCTCAAAATATTCTCTGGAAAAATTCTCAGATATTTTTCCCACCTAAAATTTACCTTCTCCCCTCTGAATTCGTATTCATATACCCCAAGAGTAGAATTCAATATATGAAGTAATGCAAATACTTTTCAGCTCCCTGATTTGCATCATGTTCTATAGATTAAAGACTACTAGGTGAATTGCATAGATGATTTCAAATTCAGAGAATGACCATTAGGAAAATAAAAAATATTCAAGTTCGATTGGCATGAGGAAGGCATCAAAAATGATGGCATGAATTTATTTGACCCAAGATATCAAGCAGACCTCTTCCACAGGTGACATGGATCATTTGCGAATAAGGATATATAAGTGATCGGACTGAGGTCATTATCAAAATATTGATATAATGGTTCATAAAGAAGAGGGATGCCTTCATGGCATCAAGAGGTTTCCCCACTCTCCAAAGACAAGCATCCTATTAGTCCTCTTCAAAGGTCACAGAGAAAGATTCTTGCTTAGCTCACTCTTAATAACATTAAAGCATAATGAAGTGGAATTAGAAGCCACCAACTACAAAAGGTTGCAAAATAAGGGAAGAAAAAAATATGGTCATGTGGTAGAAGTGGAGCTAAAGTAAACTGAACCAGTTTACCTTTTAGTCCCTAAGTAGTCCCAAATATTTTCACCTCTCACTACTGCACCAATCCCTCCTGTATAAGATGTACCTTCTCATCCCAAGTAAGAGACCACAATCATGCCAATTTTTGAGTATGAAACAAACAATATATTTCCTTGGGTGAAAGAAAGTATCAAGAAAGAAGCCCACATAGTTCAACAGGTCACAGTCGTTGAATTCTAATGGTCAAAAGAAGGAAGATAAATATCACTCAAGAAACTTCATGCTTCTTTAGCAGTACTTCAAGAAACCAATATGAGGAAGTATTCAAGCCAAAGGTAATCAAACCCATTGAAGAAATGACCTCAAATGACTAAGAAATGGGCACCATTTCCCTAGGCCTAGCAAATCATGAGGGAGATGCACATTTATTCAAGGATTTTTCCACTCACCTTCTCCCACAGAATTAGGACTACAAAGAAAATTGATAAATTGGAGGATCATGTGTGAAAAATCACCTCATATGTGTAATATTTTATGGACCTTATTGCCTCTTAATATCTCCCATTTTAAGAAGTTACTCCCATCAGTATCTTTGATTCGAAGTCCATTCGAAAGGCACAGGGTTTCACCATGCAAGGACGAGCTAATTACACATGGGTGAAAAAGATTGTGGAAAAAGCTAAAGTGCTACTTTCGGAGATGATATCATTGTAGAGGTACATCTATATGATAGCCACTAAGGTCCAAATGATGAGGGATGAAATTGATAAATAAAAACAACATTGGGATCAAGTGTACCCACTAGTGGTTGAGATGGGGAAATCATGGGGAAAGCTCATTCTCAAGTTTTGGTAGATAGAAAGGTATTGAATTCTCCATATGAGAATTTTTCATAGGTATGGGAAAAAACTCTTGTGTCTCGATATGAGATGGTGAACCATGCTCTAGACAATTTGGACTCAAATGAGGAATGTTCCTCCAAAATGTAGGACGATGTCAACCCCAGGATACAGAAGCTTGGAGTGCCCACCATTGATGAGAACACCTCAGCTAATGAAATGTTGAATCCATTTGAGGAATATTTCAAGAAAGAATCTGAGGACCCTTTTCCTTCAACGAGGACACACTGGAGTCTTTCATCGAGATAAGAGATAAAATATCATGCATTGCAAAGAAACCCCAGTCTTGGTTCTCCAAGAGAAAAAACATCAATGTCATTTTGAATGGTTGGCTTGAGTCCTTGAGTTGTGTCTATATCCCTCAGAATGAGAAATTTGCACCTGGGGTTGCCAGGTATAACATATAATTCAAATGAGTGGAGATTTTTCTAGTTAGAATTGGTAAGGATCAATCAAAAAATGAAGTAGAATCAACAAGGGCAGTGTCTTCATCAGATTAGTTACCTCTCTTATTTTCTCTCTCTTCCCTCCCCCTTCTCCTCTTCCTCCATATTCTATTTCTTCATTAGGGGTTACACTTTTCATTTTGTCTTATTCATTTTTTTCCTATTCATTTAAATGTGCCTATAGTTGATATTGTAATAAGTCACCCTTAATTAATAAAAGGGGACTTAATTTAATTCCAAGGAATATGATGAGTCACACGTTGTAATGGATAAATGAAAATTCATGTGGGGGGTAGGTGAAGAGTCTTATTGAAGTCTATAAATTGTAATGACTCACCCCTTGGAAAAGGTTGTTAATTCTGTATGTTCAAGAGTAGATAACTACTTGGGATGAGTAAAAAAGATAGTTGTTTCATCCATTCTCCTTCTCACATGTTATTCCATTCCTCTCATTGTACAACTTTTCCAACATGTCAATAAAGAAAGGATTTTTATGATTTTCTGGATGATTGAATAAGTGAAACTTTTTTGTTCATTATTTTATCTTGTATTGATATAACTAGAAAGGTTATGATTTTCCAAGCATTCACCCCTTGTACAAAATTGCAAGCATTTTCCATAGGTGAACTAGAGTGTTCCTATTGGATCCTCAGCCTCTAGGTCAACAACAAAGTTTTATTTTTTCCTACACAATAATGGAGCTTCCCAATTCAAGCATAGGGACCTAGTCCTAGAGTGTTGATGGAAATATACCAATTTGTCCCATCAAAAAAATTCTCGCCAATAGTTTTTGGTGCCTACTGTGGGGACGATTTTGTAGTTATTGCCCCACAAATTTCCCACAAAATACATTAAAAAAATATTTAAAAATGAAAAAAAATGGAATTTGAAAATTCACCAAGCCTTATGTATTCCACCAATGGATATTCCTGGTAATCCTCTAGTCTAGAGACCCTTACTGCTATTCCATATTAAATAACATATTACATCTAACTTAAGGAAAGTTATTTGGCACAAGAAAGTGAACTTTTCCACTACCAAGCTGCTAGAAGGGTGTTAGATTCTAAAGAACAAAGTGCAAAATATTTGGAAAGAGTGAGGCAACCCAAGTTCAATAAAGGAGACCTTAAGTCAATCCAAATTGTACAAGTTAGCTGATCACAAATATACCAGGTCTGAAAGACAAAGAGGAAATCTTGACCTTATTTTTGAAGAACTCCAAAGGTGGCAAGAACAAGTCAAAAATTCAAGATACTCCTTTGATCTTGATACTCCTCTCATCGGTGGGCTAAGTGGTGTAAATCCTTTAGGCATAGGATTTCTAGACATTGGAGAAAACTTTGAAGACTTTGCAGAAGTAGAAGCAGAAGTGGAAGTAAGATAAAGAGAAAAAAAGAAGTAGAAGTAGAGGCTGAAGCAGAAGCAAAAGCAATAATGGTAGATGGAGGAGAGATACCTCAGTCAATTATTCCATGGTGTAGAAACACGGGTCCACTCTCCCTCCCTCAACTTATTCATGAACTGCTAAGGGGATCTAGAAAGATTATTCCCAAATTCAGAGGAGATGTTACAAAACTGCAAGAAGAGCATGTGGCAGTGTTCATCACTTCCTGTGGTGTACTAAGAGTGGAGCATGAGGATGTGTCCATGAGACTATTCATGGAATCTATGCAAGATAAAGCATCAGAATGGTTTTATCTCCTGCCGACTAGATCCATCAGTTGTTGGGATGATGTAAAACTAGTTTCGAGGATAGATTTGAATATGTTGAGGAATTCCAAGACCTCTTAGTGAAAATTGTACAAATTAAGGATTCTAATGATACTATGAGGAATATTGTAGCCCAATACAATAGGTTGATCAAAAGGATACCCGTCAAAGATATGCCCTATGATGATAACATAAAGAGATTCTTTATCAATGCTCAGCTATCTAAGTAGTATTCATTCTCTGAATGTCTTTTCCTAAGACTGTAAAATAATCTCAAGACTACGCTATTGAGATAAAATATGATCTCATTATGTCTGGAAAAGTGAAAAATCCAAATGTAAAACAAAAAGGATAATTTTCTAGTTCTTCTTCTAGAAACCCCCTAGTTCATAAATTTGTGAATGATGTAATTACACTCAAGAAACAACTCACACAAAGTACCTTGATAAATTCTTGAAAGAAGATAAATTTTCCAAACAAACAAAGGATTAGTCCAACTCCTCACAAAATTTCCCTCGAGGCACCGCTAATTAATGAAGCATGTGAAATCGAAAACAATATAGGTAGTGAAATCTTCAATGAGAGCCATAAAAATAAATTGTCCATGTGTGTGACTCAACAATATAGGTAGTGAAATCATCATGAAAAGAATCAAAAATGGGTGATGCATCTGAGAGGGGTGTTGCAGCTAATTGATTGGTTATAACTTGTCCTTTGATGGATTTTTTTGGTATAAACTTGAAATCAAACTCAGTGAGAAGCATAACCCATCGTGTCAAACGTCCCGATAGATGTGTGCGAGATGATAAGTAATGAAAATGATTGACTTTAGTGATAATATGCACTTCATTAGTTAGGAGATAATGTCACAATTTGTCCACAACAAAAACCAAGCTGAGACATAGTTTTTCAATGTAGCTATAGTTACATTCATAATAAAGTATGGTACGACTGATATAATATATCACTCTTTCACATTGATAATCATCAGGTTGTGCTAGTAGAGCACCTAATGCATGAAACGTAGCAGAAATATATAATTAAAAAGGTCGATCAACTAAAGGAGGAAATAAAACCAGTGGGTTTAACAAGTAGGATTTGATATTATTGAATGCTTGTTGACATTGCTCATCCCAAACTAATTTAGTATCTTTCTTTGTGAGCCGTGTAAATGGTTGAGTTTTATTAGTGAATTGTGTAATGAATCACCAAATATCTAGAATCTTGCCTTGTAAGGACCGTAGTTGATGATTTTTTTGGTTGGAGGCATATTGATGATGACTTTGATTTTTTTAGGATCAATCTCAATTCCACATTGGGAGATAATATATTCGAGTAACTTGCCCATTGTGACCCAAAAAACACACTTTTTGGGATTTAGACGCACACCATATTTTCGTAGTCATTTGAACAATATTCATAGATCCTTTGTGTGGGAAGAATGTCATCTAGATTTGGCCAAAATTTCATCTACGTAATCTTCAATGATCTTATGAATATAATCATGGAATATATTTTTTATTTCTAGTTGGCAAGTAGCTCTTGCATTTTTAAGACCAAAGGGCTTAACTGTATAGAAAAATGTTCCCCATGCATGGTGAATGAGGTATTTTCTTGGTCAGTGTAGTTGATTTTAATTTGATTGTAACCCACAAATCCATCCACAAAAGAAATATTATCATATCTATCTATAGAATTAACAATGGTGTCAATGTGTTGCAAAGGAAAACTATCCTTAGGGCAAGCTTTGTTTAAATCACATAAATTAGTGCAACAACGAACCTGACCATACAGTTTCATTACTGGCACAATATTAGATACCCATTCAAGATCGTCAAGAACATGAATAAATCGACGTCGAGAAGCTTCTGAATATTGAGGTAGCTAGTAAAATTATGTGCGGATTTTTGGATGTACCCAAGTTGTATTACATTTTTTCTTCATTGAGAAGGACCGAGTGATATTCAATGTATGGATTAGTAGGAATAGTATCAATAGGATTGACGTTGTATGGGGATACATCGGATTCTCCAAAATAAGATGTATCATTGAGAGATGATGGGAGATGTTGTTTTTGGTGAAAATAAGGAAGATGATTGTAAACACCCATATAACCGAGTAGAGCATCATCAATAGGAAATGTATCTAGGGCATCCCAAGTGGTAGATGCATCATCACTAATGAGTTCATGATGTACTATGGAAAGTTAGGTAATATGAAAGGTAGTATAAGCATCTCTAGTTGGCAGAGAAGGAGGTTGACACCCTTGCCCAAACTTGTGTGAGTGTGTAGGGAGATCCCAAAATGTTGTGATCTTATGTTATTTTTTTAATCTAAATTTGTGTTAGAAAAACCATAGTGGCAGAAGTATTCATACCCTAACCCATATAGATAAAATTCATGATGAATATCAAATGAAGTTGTAGTATCACTATAATTATCAACAGAATTACAATAATCAAAAGGTGAAGGATCATCCGGAACATCATAAACAATTCCTTGATGATGGAATTTAAGTCATGCATGTAATGTAGAAGGGACCACATGCATAACATGGATCCAAGGCCATCCAAGAATAATATTATAATTAAGGTTATTAGGCATGACATGACATGGAATAGTGATTGTAGATGGACTGATAGTGACAGGTAAGATAATAGTACCTAATACACGCTTGGGGATGTTATCAAAGACACAAATAGAGATGGAGGAAGGAGCTAGATATACTTCTAACATACCTAAATGATGAAGGAAAGTGATGTTACAAATGTTAAGGCTAGATTCATTGTTAACTAAGGTGCATTCGACCCTGACTTTGTTAACACAAACTTGAATATACAAGGGAAGGTTGTGTTGGAGTATTTCTTAAGAAGATAAGTCATGGGTTATGAAATTTATTTTAACCTCATTGAGGGATAGAGCAAAATTGAACTTATGGTATAGATAATTGGGTGAATTTTAAGGAGGAATATAATTAGTAGCTAAGTACTTTTTAAGATTATTGATACAATCAGGGTGCTTTTTTAGATAAGTGTGATTAGAGATATTCATGATGAGAAAACCCTAGGATGATAAACAATGAGTGAAGTTACTATAAGCATGAAGATCGGATACGGGCTCACCAAAATGATGAACTAAAAATGGGGATTTTAGAAGTTAATATAATAAGTACATCAATAAATAAGAGCTAATCAGAACAAGGAGAAGTGACCCAAGAAAATAAGACAGTAGATAGGTAAAACACTAAAGTGTAAAAAGATTTAGAAAGAACTCAACTGATTCGATGATCTTTCTAGAATATGTTGCAAAGGTGGCTAAAGCAAAAGGAGAAAGAAACGACTATGCTAAATTCCATAAAAGTGTAGATCTGGGTAATCTCAGTGGATTGGGGTTCCTGGATAGGTACAGGGGCACCTGTGGGTTCCCTAGTCTGAGATATGGGTGCCCTAATATGTGAAAAATATCTATAAATATCCTCTGATGTGTCACTAAGTGAGATCCTGTGTTCACTTCCTGCCACACTAGCTTCGTTGAACTGCATGATATGTCACTACAAATCAGAAATGAAGATGAGACCTACAAAACCTCAAGACAAGCATCAAACCCCTGAAAAAAAAGATACATATAAAGGGGTCAAATTGTCCTCAGTGACCATAATGGTGAAATTACTAACTGATCATTACACTACATCTCATACCTGATGTAGTTCTATGTCCTTATGTGTGCAATCATGCCCTGTGTGCTCTTGTGCTAGTCACACTTTATGAAAGTAACAAGCAATAACTATGTGTAGAAATGTAATAGAATGGTGGATGGAATAGAATAAACTTCCCTCCTATGTAGTGTGATGCAGATGAACCAACCTTGTGCCTTGTGATGGATCTAGATGGATACAAATGGAGCCTTTGATGGATGCAACCTTAGGTGATGATAGTAGTACTTAGTGCTTGATCCCTCATTATATTCTCATAACTTTATATTTATATTGTTCTCTTGTTATAATTTCGTAACTAACCCTGAAGAATGTGAACACCAAAAATATAGAATGCTCAAACAGCTATAAATTTCCCAAAAAGTGGTGGGAAAGTGGAAAAAGGATTAGGGCATCTAGACTAGGACTAGGGTGCTTGTAGGAGCCCCTGGCAAGGCTAAAATGACGTAAAATGAAAAAATAGACTGGGAAAGTATGTGTTGAAGGTCGAAAGTGATAACAAAAAGTAAAGTAAAATAGCCAAAATACGGGGGTTAATTAGTACTTTCTTCACTAAAAAACCATATAAATAGTAGTATGAGACCGAGACTAAAGGATGCCTAAAGTGAGTGATTTTGTGTCTACAGAATCTAAGCAATTTGAGAGGCTTTTCAGTTATATCAAGGGTGGTGACCCGAAGCCCAACCTTGCAAATCCCAGTTCTAAAGGGTTACTGCCAACACCACCCACTCTGTCATCGCAAAACATGCTTGCACTAAGTGCATCTAAAATGAATAAGGTAGAAACCTTCTACCTCTCCCTCTTGATTAAAGGCCACCAACTAAATAATTTCATTATAGACTCGAGTGCCTTAGATAATGTGATGCAAATTAAATTTTATAATGCCCTAGGACTTAACTTGATAAGAGAAATTGGCTCTTCCTACTTTATGGAATCTAAAGAGGTTCCAATGGTAGGAAGAATCAAAGATGATCAAGTGGCCCTTGTAGATTTCCTGGACAATAAGTTTTTTCTAACTATCTTGGTGGTGGATATCCCAACATCTTTTGGCATGTTGTTGATCAGGAGCTTCTAAGCTACTAATGCCCCAGGAATTACCTTAACAAGAGAAAATGGATCTTGTTACTTTATGGAATTTAAAGAGAATCCGTTGATAGGAAGAATCAAAGATGCTCAAGTGGACCTTACAGATTTGTCATACAATAAGGTTTTGATAACTATCTTGGTGGTGGATATCCTAGCATCTTTTGGCATGTTCTTAAGCAAGAGCTTCTGCAGAGACTTGAGTGGTGAAAATAAATGGATTGGTCTTCTGCGACCATTCCAGTGAAGGGAAAAATGAAGAAGTTGATGCCTATGTGAAAAATGAAATACACTGTCCAAAAGTATTAAGATCCATAGGTTGACATCTTGTTTCAAGACAGTGGACTAAGTAACTACTTATTCACATCTGAAAGAGAGGAAAATTTTCCTCTCCTAAAGAAAAATGAAGAAGATAAACTATGGACAATGGAATTTTATGGAAGCCATTCTAGTGAAGGATCTAGATTAGACATTATTCTAACTTCCCCCTCATGTGAACTATTTCCATTTTCCTACAAATTTCAGTTTGATAAAACCAATAATACTACAGAGTATGAGGCCCTTCTTCTTGGAATGGATGTTGTTGAGTCCATAGGTATAAAGAAATTAAATGTCTCAGAGATGCTGAGGTGATTGTAAATAAAGTAAGGGATCAATATCAGGTTAAGAACTTGAGACTCATGCATTATAGGAACTGGGTATGGGATTGCATCAAATATTTTGATGCTTTCTCCATCCAAGATGTTCCTTGCAAGCAAAATGAAAAATCTGAATCCCTTACAATTTTATCTTCTTTGATGACTCTGCACCCGTCCTTCAGTAAGGACAAAGTGACTGTTGAAATGGTATTTAGGAAAATTATTTCAGATAATGTAAATAATTGGAAAGTATTCAATAACAAAAATCAACTTCTCTCTTTCTCGGAGCAAAGTGACAACCTCATTAGTCTCTTCTATGAGAGAAGTGATAATCCAAATCAAAAATCAGTTGCATGTGAATACAAAGAATGGATATATTGAATTTATTCTAAAGGGGTTATTAGGTTGAAAGGAATCAAGATCTCAAAAGGTCTTGTGTCTCTCAAAGATTTTTTTGATAAGCACGAGAGGTTCATCAAAGAGAAAGCTAAGCAGTCTAGATGGTGTCCTGCTGATTTTTAAAAAGAAAATATTGGTACCACATAGCAGCTAAGGATGGTAAACATTTGAAAGTGCTATTCACCTAAGGATAAAATAAGATTTGTCTCATTATTGATAGAATATTTTGATGTTTTTTCATACTCATACGATGAAATCAATTCATTCCAGCCTAAGGAGATGCATCACTCAATCACTTTGAAGCTCGAAGCTAAGCATTTTAGGAAAAATCAATGGCCATACAATCAAAAAATTGTATATACCATCAAGGAGGAAGTATTGAAAATGTTGAATGTGAGGATCATATTCCCTATCCACCACTCCACTATGTGGAAAACATTGTCCCAGTGCAAAATAAAATTGGATAAATAAGGATTTGTATAGACTTCCACAATTTGAATCAAGATTCACTGAAATATAACTACTTGCTACCTATCATGGATTACATCCTACAAGTATTCATAGAATCAGAGATGATTTCATTTCTTGATGGTTTATCGGAGTATAATGAGATTGAGGTGGTGTAAGAATATAGATCTAAAAAAACCTTCAAAACTCCATGGGGCACTTTTTCCTACATCAGAATGCCTTTTGGCATCATCAATGTGGAATAAATGTTTCAGTGAGTGATGTATTTGGCCTTCAAGGACCTAAATCATTTCATATTCATCTATCTCGATGATCTCATTCTTTTCAAAGAAGCGAGGAAACCATATTAGACATCTAGAACAAGTGTTGATCACGTGCTAACAACATGAAATCTCTTTGAATCCCAAGAACTACATATTTTATGTTACTGAAGGGAAAATCCTTAGACACATCATGAACAAGGAAAGGACTAGAATTAATCAATAGAGAATAAGAGCAATTCAAGCATTATCCTTTCTAATAATAAATAAGGGAGTCCATTCCTTCTTTAGAAAACTCAACTTTCTCTAACACTTATTTCCATATTTCGCAGTTGACAAAACACATCACTACCATGATGAAGCCTCAAGTAAGCTTCAAAGGGAATAATGAAGGAAATACAACATTTGAGGAAATAAAATAAGCAATAGCTAAGGCCCCTACTCTGTTCAGCCCTAATTTTGATAAAGAATTTATTTTTTATTACTATGCTTTAGAGCACACAATTATGGTCATCTTAGTACAAAATAATGAAGAAGGCATCAAGGAACCCATTGCTTTCATGATTTTTCCACTGAAGAACCATGAGTTAAGATACAAAAAAATTGAGAAACATGCCTATGTTGTAGTCAAAGCCATGAAGAAATTCAGATTTTACATTTTCAACTCCCGCACAATGGTAATGGTCCCAGGTTCTACAATCAAGTCAATCTTAACTCAGCAGGACCGAGGAGCCAAAAGAGATAATTGGGTAACAAGGATTTAGGAATATGACTTGGAGATCCAACCTTCAAATCTGGTCTAGGGAAATGGTTTGTGTCAATTGATTATAGAAGATCAAGCTCTTTCAACTTAAGGTGATGCAAAATAATGCTTTTGCTTTGAATGTGTAAGTAAATATACCTCAAGTCCTTTTTGTAAATACCACCAATGAGTGGTATGCTTATGTTGCCTAATTTCTTACTTATGGTGAATTCTTGTATCATCTTAATTACAATAAAAGAAGAACTCTCAAACTCAAGTCAATGAGATACATCGTTTGGGATCATGTGTTATACAAGATAGGACTCGATGGATGCTTTCTAAGGTGCTTAGACAAATAACAACAAGAGAATTTGTTAAAATAATATCATGATCAACCATGCAGTGGGAATTTCTCTGTAATGCTCACTGCTCGCAAAATCCTCTGCGGTAGGTATTATTGGCCTAATTTATTTACAAATGCTAAAGAGTACATTTCTAAGTGTGAATCTTGCCAGCAATTTGTTGGGAGAATGCAACTTGTTGCCCTTCCTCTTTGGTCAGTGGTGATAGAAGAACCCTTTCAACAATGGGGCCTAAACTTCATCAGAGTTCTAAATCCTCACTGAAGTGCATGAAATACCCATGTGCTCATAGCAATTGATTACTTCACAAAATGGATGTAGGTAATTCCTGCCAAATAGGCCAATTCTGAAACAATGTGCAATTTCATCAAGGAGAACATTATTTTTCATTTTGGGATCCCTCATAAGATTGTGGTTGATAATTCCAAATACTTTTCCTCCAGGGATTTGATGAAATTCTGCTACAGTTATGAAATCTTGTTCACACATCTCACAAGGGAATGGTGCCAAATCTAGCAACTATTACATTGTTTAAAATCTGCAATGGAATCAAAGAAGCTAGCACAAGAAGGATCTACCATGAGTGGGCACACAGATAACTCTTAAGAAAAATATTGTGACCATCCAGTTTCTCTATGGGATCAAAGAAATTATAGTTGATGAGGATAATTCCAAAGATAATCTTGGCACAAGAAGATTCTCTATGTATGCATTGGCTGTGGGACAAGAAAGAAAATGCAAAGGATTTCAAAATAGATCTTGTCCTATAAGAAAATCTAAGTCGAAATTTGTATGTCATTCCATATCATTCAGTGAGAATTATCTCTCTATAGAATTTCCCCAATGTAAATTTGAATTTACAAATATGAAATCAGGTTGTCCCTGGTATTGTACCATAGTGATTTACAACACTTTCTCAATTGTTTTTTCCTTTCAAGGCACTCCAAGTAGAAGGCAATGGCTAGCCAATCTCAATTCCATTGACAAGAGAATCTTGTTCCTTAAAAATCTCAAAGAAGATAGATTCAAGGTGGTGGATCATATAAAGGAACATCAACTGAAGGTGAAGAAGTTATTTGATAAAAAAGTAAAATCTAAGGATTTAAAAGTTAGATATCTTGTCTTTCTATGGGACAAAAAAAGAGAACCAAAATGAATTTAATGAAAAGTTTGATTCCTTGTAGCTCGGTCCATTCCAGATTCAAGAAACCTACAGTGAAAACACTTTCAATCTCTCATATATGGATGAGAAACATTTGGAATTTCCCTATAACGGGAAATATTTGAAATTGTACAAATAGTGAAAGTGGGTTGTCCCTTGCATTGTACCATAGGTGATTTAGGTGTGTGTTTCCCATTCCCATTGTGTGTGTTTTTCCTTTTTGTGTGTCATTTTTTCCCTGTTTTGTGTGTGTGTGTCCTTCCTTTCAGTCTATCTGTTGCTTATAATGACTTTGTAAATCCCAATGGATAAGGCACTGGTCCAAGTTGTAAATTAAGATTCTGGATTTCATTCTCATCTTATTCTCACTTTTTTTGATCCATAATGAGTCACCATGTGAGATCCTATCATTTGTCATGTGTTTTTGCAAGGGAAAAATTCAACTTGAAAACATAACAACTTTACCCTAGTGTCAAAATGTTTACTTGTAAAACCTCATGAGCACTCCTTTAGATAAATTCACCACTTGTGTCAGGCCTATCCCAATCCTATAAGTTATCATATTTATTTTTAATAACCTTTCCAATGTATTGGAAAGATAAAAAATAAGTTCACGAGATTCTTTCTAGACAATGTCTTTCAAGGCAATTTTTCAGTAGGCTTAGAAATGGCTATTTTTAGCCTTTCTAAGGCATGTGTGCATCGTACGGATAAAATTTGAAGGCCCAAATTCATCAAGAAGTGGTATTAAGGATCTAAGAACATTGGTCAAGTGGTTTATCAAGATTTAGGTAATATTTAAAGGTTTAGGAACAAGTTTAGTGAAAGCATGTTTTTGAAGGTGAAGGAGCTTGCAGTTCAAAAAATCACATGAATTTTGGAAGATAATTTCGGGAGCTCTGGAATGTATTGGAGGAAAAAAAGGATACCATTAGAAATCTGATTCAATTCCCTACATGGTGATATTTTCATATTTTTCACAAGATCTAGAAATTTCTTTCCACAACTCATTCTTGGTAGACACACCCTATGATCCCGAGAAAGAAGGATATTTTTAGAGGGTTTTAGGTTGAATCATACCTTGATACCCATTCCATTTCTTTATAAGGATATTTGGATTCAAAATAATATAAGGTTTCATCAAAAAATTACCTCTGTGAGATCTAGTAACCTCGTCTTCAATGTTCTTCCTAATGTAAGCCTTCCATACTTAGCCAACTTTTTTCTAGTGCCACATGTCAGCATGAGGCTAAGGAACACTTTTGTTTCCCTTTCATCAATTTCCAAGGGGAAAATGGGGATATAAAAAATGTTCCCCATCCCCAGTTAGGCTCCTAGATCCATCACATGACCCTAGGAAGCCTTAGTAAGCTCTTTGCGCTAGTTTTCTAGCCCCCACCTCGTACAACCTCAACTTGCCACTTGTCACCATGAGGCTGAGTTGAATTTTTTGTCCATTTCCCCTTTTCCATGGGTACAATGGGGACATAAATATTCACCCTCCCCACTTGCTTTCATGTGGTTCCTCACGGACCCAAACTCCCACGAGTGTTAAAAGCAAGCTCTTCCCCCTCATCCGCCAACAAATGCATGATCGCCACTTGTCCTCATAGGGCTAAGGAAAATTTTTATGTCCCTTTCATCCCTTTTCCAAGGGTACAATGGGGAAAAAAATTGTGCCCCTCCCCATGAATCATTTAAAAATATAGAAGTTATTTTATTTGAAGCTCCTCCTCATGCACGAAAAACCCAAAAAATGCAACCGAAATTTCTCCAGAAATATTTCCTCCATTTTTCTTCCTTCCATTTTTCCTCCATGTTCTCATGATCTCAGCAGAAAAATATTCATGAAATCTGCATTTTTCAAAACTCCATGCTCATGTTTTTGTTTGAGTGACTTTGTACCTAGGATAGTGAAAAATTCATATCTCACAATCCGGTAAACGGATCGAAGTGAGGTTTTTTGCAATCTTCCTCTTTTCTAGGCACCTTCAAGATACATGTAATTGAAAACACATGCATGCCCCAAATTTTTAATGGTGAAAAAAACCCCAGCTTTGTGCCCTAGTTTTCATTTTTTATTTTCCATCATTCCAGTGGTCAGATTGGGCTAAAATTTTGTACGTGAGATCCAAAGAAAAAATCTATCTTGGTGAAGTTGTTTTCATCACAATCCTAGGTGTAAAGGAAACTTTTAAAAATAGTAAGTATCTATATGATAACTTACTATGAATAACAACCTCTCAGAAAAATCATATTTTCTCAAAGCAACACTCTAAGAAAACAACCAAGACAACAAGCTAGACATTTTGAAGCAGAAAAAGGCAAAAAAGGGAATTTTTCTAAAAATAGTAAGTCTTCATTTCAAGTGCAAAAAGGTGTCATCATCAAACATGAAATTCAAGTTTACAGGTCTCGATCCCATTTCGGCTCTATCATTTGAATACTCGGGTGTGGGTGAAAGTGATGTTACCCACATAGATCTAGAAGATCTCAAAAATGGGATGTTAGGTGGACCTAGGGAACATGTGGAGGATAAGGTATACACAAGTGGTTGTGTGCATCAGGTGGTCATCTGTGTCCATTCAAAGTAATAGATTTGGCATGCTCCCATCATTATGATCCAGACACCCGAACCATAAGAGTCGATGATAACTCAGTCTTGGTGGTACTCGCTCCCAAGGAAATCTCTCACTCAATGCAAATTCCGACGTGGAACAATATGGTCATCATCACAAAGGATTACATCATTATGGTAAAAAATAGATTCCTACCTCCAAGGCCTCACATTGGGTTTGTGGTTGAAGCAGGGTAGAAAGCCATCCCGTATGCCAAATTCCCTCTCTTGGAGTGAACTTCATGAAGGTTTCTCATATGCAATCATCCTCTAAGCCGGATAATGAGAGAAAAAAAAAAATTCCATGATTAGATGGCCTTGTTCATACTCACCATCATTGAGGATAAACAAAGGATAGATTGGGGGAAAATTATCAGTGACAACTTGCATCATCTATTACTTCAAGTACTGGTCTCCAAGAAGTTTTCAATTACTTCATACTTGGTATACGCTCTTGCGAGCTTGAGGCCATTCAGAGGGTTGGAACTTACCAAAAATATCTCCCATAAGGCTCTTGCATTTCAAAGGTACCCACAACTGATCTTTAAGGAAAGAGACCAACATTTCATGAAAGTGAACGATGCGTTCACAATGTTTGTCATCAGATCCTTTGAAGGAAATTCTCACTCGAGGTTGTCTCCACAAGTGGATTCTTTAATCAAAAGGTATGGATCTTATTTCATATAGTTTGCAACCTTCTCCTACATCTGAGTATCTGGTTTTGATCTTTCTCCATGAAGGATACCATCGTATCTCAATGACAATATCACATTGTTCGAGATGTTTAGACATTTTTCTCACGTTCATGGTAAGTTCAAGAACTGTAAGAAGAAGATTGTTTCTTTCCCCATCTCCCTCAAAATCTTCTCCTGCAAAATTTTCAGTGATGTTGCCCACCTAGAAATCACCTTCGCCCCTCTGAATTTGTATTCATATATCCCAAGAGAGGATTTTGATATCTGAAGTGATCCAGATACTTTTTACCTCCTCGATTTGCATCATTATCCATAGATTGAAGACTATTGGGTGAATTGCATAGATGATTTTGAAGTCAAAGAACGAGATCACATGAGAATGACCATTGGGAAAATGAAAATATTCAAGTTTAATTGGTATGAGGAAGGCATCCAAGATGATGGCACAAATTTTGTATGACCCAAAATATCAAGTAAGTAAAGGCCTCACCTTTTACATAGGTGATATGGAGTATTTGCGAATCAAGGAGATATAAGAGAGCGGACTGAGGTCATCATCAAAAGATCGAAAGAATGGTTCAAAAAGAATAAATATGCCTTTATTAAATCAGTAAATTTCCCCTAATTCTTCAAAGGAAAGACATCTCACCATTCTTCTTCAAAGGTCACGTAGCGAAATATTTCCAGCTCAGCTCAGCTAACTTAAGGAGAACAGTTAAAAATGCATAAGGCAGTGAAACCAGAATGCCCTTAGTACAAAAGGTAACAAAAAAATATAATAATACATAGTTGAGGATCATGTAGAAGAAGCGGAGATAGAGGTTGAAGTGATCTAGTTTACCTTCAAGTCCCTCAGTTGTCCCTAAAGATTCTCACATCTCATTTCTATCACCATACTAGAACCTCTTACACAAAATGAACATTCTCATTCCGAGTAAGGGACAAAAAATCATGCCAATAGTTTCCAAACCTTGAGACAAACCTAGATATTTCCTTGTATACAAGAAATGATCACAAAGGAATCACACATAGTTCAACATAGTGAAAATCCCTTAACTTCTTAGCTATATCCTCAATGGTTAAGGGAAGGAAGAAAAATATCGCTCAAAGAAACTTGAGGATTCTTTAGCGGTACTGTTAGGAAAAAAATATGTGGAAGTAGTCAAGCTAAAGGTAATCAATCCCATTGAAGAAACGACCCCTGTCGACTATAATATGAGCACCATTTCACGAGGAAGATGCACATTTTTTCAAGGATTCTTCCACTCGCCTTCTCATGAGGAATCAGGAGTATAAAGATAAAATTGATCATTTGGAAGATCATGTGTGAACACTCACCTCATATATGTAAAATTTTATGGACCTGAAGGTCTCTTCATCTCTCCCAATTGAATAAGTTACTCCCATCAGTAGCTTTGATCCATAGTCCATTCAAAAGACACGGGGTTTCATCATGTAGGGGTGAGGAAATGAAAAATGGGTGAACAAGTTTGTGCAAAAGGGGAAAGTATTTCTTCCGGAGATGATATCATTGTTCAAGTACATATGCGAGACAGTCACCAATGTTCAAATGACGAGGGATGAAATTTTGAAAAATGAAAAGGAACACTTGCGATCAATTGTATCCACTCGTGACTAGAGATGGGTAAATGGTCACTCTTATGTATTGATATACAGGAAGGTATTTGATTCTCCATCTGATAACTTGTCGCAGGTATGGGCAAGGACTCTAGTTATACCGGTATAAAATGATGGACCTTGCCTCTATATGATTTAGATTCAAATGAGGAGCGTGCTTCCAAAATTTGAGTATGATGTCAACACTAGGATATAAAATATTTGGAGTTCCTTCCATTGATGAGAATACATTCAGTAGATGAATTTTTGAAGCCATTTTGAGGAATATGTCAAGAAAGAAGTTAGGAGACCCCTGTTTCCTTCAATCAATGATACATTGGAGTATATCATTGAGATACGAGCTACAATATCAAGAATTGTTAGGAAATGTTACTATTGGTTCTCGAAGAGTAAAAACATTAATTCCATCTTAGATGGTTGGTGTGATTCCTTGAGTTGTGTTTGTATCCCTCAGGATGATAAAGTTGCATCTGCGGTGGCCCAATATAGGAGAGAGTTCAAAGGAGTCGAAATTTTTCCATTTGAACTTGGCAGAGATCCATCAGACAATGAAGAAAAATTAGGAAGGGCAGTGTCTTCATCAAAGTAGTTATTTCTCTTCTTTTATCTCTCTTCCCCCCTTCCCCTCTTCCTTCATATTCTATTTCTTCATTCAGGGTTGTACTTTTAATTTTTTCTTATTAATTTATGTCCTATTAATTTAAATGTGACTATAGTTGACATTGTAAAAAGTCACCCTTAATTAATCAAAGGCATTCTAATTTCAATTCTAATAATATAAAGAATCACATTTTGTAAATGACAAATAATAATTCATATGGGGGTAGGTGAAGAGTCTTCTTGAAGTCTATAAATTGTAGTGACTTCCCCATTCCAAATGGTTTTCTATTTTATATGTTCAAGGGTACATAACTACTTGAGATAAGATAAAAGATAGTTATTTCTTCCATTATCCTACTCATATGTTCTTCCACTCATGTCATTGTACATCTTTGCAAACATTTCAATAAAGAAAGGAGTTTCATGCTTTTCTAGATGAGTAAATAAGTGAAACTTATTTTCTCATGTTTTCATCTTGTCTTGATATAACTAACAAGGTTTTTATTCTTTATAATTTTGTGTATTAATAAGTTATTATTAATCTTTGCAAACATCTGAATTTTCCTACTTGCAACATTAATCCCCCTCCTAATTTTTTGCTCTTGTTTCCCCACCTACCTAGCAAATTCCTCCCTTGCAAGAAATTGTGAGCATTTGTCGCAGGTGCAATGGAGTGTGACTTTTGGATCCCCAACCTCTAGGCCAATAAAAAAGTTTAATTTTTTCCTAAACACATTAATGGAGCTGCCCCATTAAATAAAAGGGACCTAGTCCTAGGGTGTTGGTGAAAATCTACCAATTTGTCCCATCAAATTTTTTTATCTCCAACAGTTGGGTAGTATTTCAATCCTTTCCCCCATATACCTCAACTGAAAACTCAAGGTTGATTCTGAACCGCTCTACAATAAGAAGAATAGGATAAAAGATCATTCAAAAGGCCTGTAGTGATGGATTACGCATAAGGACGAGCCAACTTGAAATTTGAGCACTATAAATTTATTACTTCTTTTTGTAGGAAATCATGGATTATTATGAATCATATTTGTTCATATTCCCAAGCAATGAAGTACGAAGCATTTTTATATTATACAAATAATATACTTTATTTTTCAAGGTATCTTGGTGTTCTTGTTTAAGTCGTATGAAAGGAAATTCTCATGTATGGTTTTTAGAAGGGGAATTTGAGTTTACTTATCTCAATAAAGTATATGATTAGTTCGAAGAACATCTCAATATTCAGGCGATTGCAGATGATATCACTAGTAAATATGTTCCTTCATATGTTAATATATATTATTGTTTAGGAGTAATCACACTCACTAATTTTTTGGTATAAGAAGTTATTGGTTTTGCTATAAATTTTAACTATTGTCCGATCATTCTAGAAGTTTTTTCCTCTATTCAATATATAATGAATGAAGTAAGCTTCGATTGGCTAATCCGATCGGTCCATTGATGGTTGGAAATTATGATGGTTCTCATGATGATCTTGCATTTATTTTGTGTTTATCTAATAGGTGGATTCAAAAAACCTCATGAACTAACTTGGGTTACGGGTATAATTCTAGTTGTACTCACCATATATTTTGGTGTAACTGGTTATTCTTTTCCTGCCCTAGAAACAAGAATAAAAATACATGAACAGTCTATTTATTATATATTAAAGATGGACTAGTGTGGTCAAGTGGGTTGACCTCTACACCACCCATATTCCTACGAGTAGGAAGTGATGTATTCATGGATCGAGCTACTAGCATTGGTGACCTGACTGATGTCTCATATGGGTGATGGATTTGTTTGATCCATAGGTTGCAAAATTGGCTCCTAGATAGATATATAGGGATTTATCCTTTCTTTATTTTGAAATGAATATTCATTTACATGTAATCTCTCAATATTGATTATTGATCAGAGCTATGATATATTATACCATATGTTTTTTAGTAGTTTGATCTCCCAATTTTTGGAATGCCACAAATTCTACTTGGGGATATAAATTGGGGTCAATGCTAGTGAAAACATCTTTGAATATGCTTCTAACAACATGCCAAATGTGATCTAGGACCTTTATATATCTAGGAATCTATATAGGGGAATCAACCATATCACGTATAGAATAGAGTATAATAGATGATATGGAGATGGGTAATAGATCAGTTGGTTAGAGTGTTGATTTGTCATGCCAGAAGTCATGGGTTTGAACCCTATTTTACCCAATCATTTCAGGTGAAATAAGATAGGATTTATGGTTTTTGGAATGGTGATTGATCATGGCACTCCGGTTATATATATATATATATATATATATATATGAGATTTTTTGCCTCGTTATCCATTTCTAACTTTATCTCCTCTAAGGATAGCATATAGCTTCCCCTTGTCCTATATTAATAGGCATAATCCCCTTCCAAAGAGTATAAGGGAGATAGGGTAAGAATAAATCCATAGATAGTTCATAGGTGGGCATCGAGGGCACATACCATAGATAGATAGGGGTCGATCATGGCAAGGCCATATATATCTCTAGAGGGGGTAGTGATTAATCTATCACAATCATGCATACCCCCTCCCCAAAGGGATTTTATATATATATATATATATATATATATATATATATATATACACACACACACACACACACACACACACACATATATATATGGATCCTCAGGATGCCTCCCACTTACCACCAGACATGAATCACTCCAATCCAAGTGATCACATGAACTTATATTTATAATGATCCATCGCAAGATTGAATGGATTATATAGGCAACATGAATCATCTAAGATATTAGATCTTATATTTGTTTGAATAGTGAGTGGCCTAATGGTTATTCTATATCGAGGTGGGTGTTTGGATATAGTTCATTCATTTGACCAATGAGTGTTTAGTTTTAGTTGTATTTATTGTTGTTCGACATACTGGAGTTCTAGTCATGGTTGTTCGTTCGACTAGCCAAATTTATAGCCATAATAACTAGTCGACACCCTATAAAAATATGGTGACAACCTGCCCTTATCTAGTAAATTCATTATTTTTATGGGAGAATAACTAGAGTTGGCACTCCCCTACCTACACTAACGATCGACCAACTAGGGAGGTACCGACGGGACTAGCTATAGTTATGCTTGTCTCCACCCCGACGGCCATGTATATGGATATTAAGATAACCCTTTAAATTCATGGGGGAGTCTAAGAATTTAGAGGGGGGATTATATGATGGGGCCCCCACCCAAAAATATATTATATTTATAGGTAGGGCCCAAATATAGAATAGAGAGTAGGTTGTTAGGCCCCCATCTATATTTTATATGGGCATACCATAGATAGATAAGGGCTCACTTGACCGACTCATCTAGGGGAGGGGGAGTATTGTCCTTCCAATAGTATCTTATGGTTGTATCTATCAAGCTAGTAGGAATCATCCATATGATTGATCTTGTCATCCAAGTGCCGAGGGAGGATACAAACACCCTAACCCTTATTTTGTTTACCCGGTTGATTTGTTTCCTCATTCATCAATTCTACAGGACACCGAAGCAAACACTCTTAATAAAACCTCAGTAATCAGACTCGGTTAAAGGTGGATGTATTATGCCTTGAAGTGACTATGTTATCCTCATCTGTATCCTGGATCATTTTAGTAATAGAAATAAGAAAAAATCGATGGGATCATCGGGATCACTAATCAGATGGAGGAATCAGCTCCCGAGATCTGATGCACATGGACCTAGAAGGAAGTAATTTTTCCTAGAGAGAAATTTGAGCCAGTTGTCTTGATTTTCATCATTAATGCCATTCCCCTTATCTAAGTTAGAGAAGAGAAAAATGTCATAATGATTTTTGACTTGATCAAAGTCGATACCGCACCCATGGTATATGTGTGCAATTGTGGCTAGATGAAGGAAGAGTTGATTTTCACCAGTCTATAGATTGTATCTTGTGATAACAAGATGTTTTCAACTGAGACTTTGTGTCCTTTTCAATACGATTGTGGATAAAAACCTATGGAAAAACCTACAATTTTTAATAAAAATAAAAAATGTTGTAGGTTATGGAATTACCGATTCCAAACACATACAAGTAGTTCAGAACAACCCACATCTAAATCTCACACATGGACCACTTAAACTAAAAACCAAACATAGGGAATATACTAGGGTTCATTTTAAGAGACCTCTTAGAAATCGAAGGTGGAAAATACCTGGTGAATATCCCCAGAACTAGTTTTGCGGGAAGGAAATTTTTTTGGGGGTTGTATGTAAAATTTTCTCCAAATTTTTAAGTGGTGTGACAGAAAGGCTGAAGACACACGACAAGAGATTTGATTTAGCACAACAACAAGTTTTTTTTCACACGACAGTAAATCTTCTGTCGCGTGTTTGCAGCCTCCGTCCTCTGGTCACACGTTAACAAAATCTCCGTGTCACATGTCAACAAACTCTCTGTCACGCGTCTGCTACCTCTGCATTCCTGTCACGTGTTAACAAACTCTCCATGTTGTGCATTAAAAAAATATTTTTCACGCATCTGCATCTTCCGCCCTCATGTCGGGCATCAACAAACTCTTTGTTACACGTCTGTAGCCTTTGCCCTCCTATCGCGCATTTATTGTACTTGGTAATACATATGCCCCCAGGTTGTATGAGTGGGCTAGTAGTGTTCTACCTAGCAAATAATATAGGATTATATAAGGGATATTTTCAAGGGTAGGCAAAGCCAACCCCTAAAAAATTAAACTGTAATTTTTAGACGAACAGGTCACTGACCCGCGTCAAAAAATTCACATTTTCAAATTTTTCAAAAATAGAATATTCACCATATTACAAATATTCGCCACTAAAAATAACCCTGGAATATACTCTGCTTACTATGTCCCTATCATCTATCTCTAAATAACTTGATTCATCTAATATGGTTAAATTCCCCAATGCCTAACCTTTCAAGTATGATGAACCTAAACCATCATGGTACAAGGATCACAAATATTGTAAGTATCATCGTGTCAAAGGTCATGGGATGGATCAATATATGAAATTAAAAATTGTATTCAAGATCTCCTAGATCAAGGATATATATATATATATTGACGCAAAAAAACTTTAAAAATGATATAATAATTAGTTGGGATTATACAAAAAACCCTTTCCTAAACATAAACAAGAAAAAAAGAAGTTAGATAGAGGTGAATCCTCATAGGGTAAAAATAACAACCATGTTATTGCTAAGACATCACATCCATTCGACTCTCTTATTAAATATATTCATCCTATCACCAACCATGTTACTACCATCAAAATAAAACCTCAAGAGTGTGTCATTATAATACAATAAACTCATATTTTTTCCTAGGACCCCCTTTGTCTACTTCCTCATATATTCATTATGATCTCTTAGAACAACTTGAGAATAAAATTTCCAATATTGCTATCTTGGATCTTCTTAAGATATCTATTATTCATAAAGACATCCTTTATGAGACCCTCCAAGAGTCACAAGTTCCCACGAACATTGATGCTTTGCACTTCTAATATTTGGTTGCGCAAATCACGCCATCCAACAAAATTATTTTTATCCAAAAGAGGATTCTAATGGATAGCTACACCCACAATTTACCCTTATACATTGAAGTGATCATTACTTGTAAAAAAATTAAAATGGTGTTTGTGGACAATGGATCCGTTCTAAACATATGTACTCGAAATCTTGTTAAACAACTAAGACATACAAATATAGAGATGGAGCATAGTGTGATCACCATTAAGGCTTATGATAATGTAGACTGACAGTCGATGGGAACAATCACTTTAACTATGGAATTTGGGTCTGTCACATATGAAACCAAATTCTATTTCAATCACTTTCTCGTATTGTATTAATTATGTATTTTGATTGGAGTCGGTCTCTTACCATTGGAAAAATATTGATATTATGGATTTTCATGTCATTTTACGCTTTTTTTGTATGTTATCATCAAATAAAAAGGAATTTCTAAGTTGTATCAGTATGCAAGGTATGATATGATCTTTCCATCCCTCGTCACATAGAACCATCCCAACAATGTATAATTAATGTTTCCTCTAGATAACCCATTCCTTTATTTTACTTTATTGTGTCACGATAGGTAGCTGATGTAATTAGAAATGAAATGACTAAAATAAATATCTATTGATAATCACAAATCATAATCTATCAAATACAACAATGGCCAATAAAGCTAGGTTCGACATCTAAAACACAAAGCACATCCATAAAGATAGATTTTATCTAGGAAATGATAACAAAACACATATAACATCATTTTATAGTCATTGCATCTATCTACAATAATCTATCCAAACATCACAATAAATAATGTTATACATCTATCATGAGCTAAAATCAAAACATCATAATCCAACTCGCGACATATACATACAAAATACAAAATTCATCTTTGTATATATATGGGGATTTCAAACGACACTCAAGTTTAGAAAGAATGGTCTCAAAACCGTATGATACATCTCATCATGAAATAGTTAAAAAATTCCTAGTTATAACTAAGTCAGCTCTTGGCAAGACTTTCCCCTAGTACTGGACTACAAGATCATCTTGGAGATTTTGAGCATCGCCTTAATCCTCCTAGTACCTATAATGATGAACATGGTAGTCCCATGACTGAAGGATTAACATTTGTGGCTCATGATATCGCTAAAGTTTATGGTCATTGTGACCCACTTGTTTTTATCATCTATGAATAGATAATAACCCTTTGATCTACTAGATTAACTAGCTTGTATAAAGTCATGTAGTATGTAGCCTCTCCCTATAGCCGTGTGATAACATATATGTAACACCCTAGAATTATAATGCTTTTTTATCTCTATCTCTCTACCTACATAGGAATTTATCAACTGCTAGGTGACATCCCTCTCGCTGCGCACTCTATCACACTCTCATAGGAGGTTTTCCCTCTCACTCTTTTCCACGTCTTGATCTAATATAGTGGTATCCTTCTCGAAGATAATGTGTGTCAATGTTGTTGTGATTCGATTCACCTTAACTGTTACTCATGTTATCTTTTCATCTCTATCTGCATTGGGTGCCTAACAAAATAATCCTACTATCTTAGCCCCTCTTTATGATATTTCTATAACCACTACCTGGGATAATTGTGAGGGAACATGCATTGTAACTAATGGCCCTACCCCTATGCTAGGAACTATTTGTGCTATGGTGGTAACTGGAGATAACTATGTTATGGTCACTGTAGTGGTCCCACATCCACCTCCATCTCCTTCATCCCATCCTCATACTTGACCTACTCTCATCACTGTAGAAACCCCATTTTTTCCATCCCCAATCCTAGATCTACTGATCACAGTGACTGATTTACTACTTGTCCCTACTATGGATGATACTCCTGTTAGTGAAATTCTACACCTTGTGACTAAAGATGGTAGAAACATAAGCCCTAGAGCTGATAGAAATCTATTGATTATGGCATATTTACATCAATTTTTATCACTTGCTCCTCTACTGGTAAACCTAACTACACTAACTATTGGTTGTCTTAGCCCCATATGTTTTGTGATTTGCATGGGTGTTTTTATCTCCATACTAATACAAATGCCTTGGTTATGCTAACTGGCCTTTGTTTGGGTGTCATTAGTCTGACTGGGTGAAATTGTTAAATACCACACTCAGTACTCACCTATAATCCTAGTATATGTAATTTTCCTCCTCATAGCCCAAAAATTATGGTCCATATTAGCCCAATATGTTGCGGTTGTAGTTGCATATATCATTAGACCCCTTTATCGGATCTCTCGAGTCACATGTGTAAATACGTGAGGTGTTTTCAAAACCCCCTATGTATAGCACAACTATTTGAGTACCATGTCTGGCATATAGTTCTCTATAATGAAATCTCGATGACCCACTAGGTAACACTTTGTTATAACATAGGCTAACTCCACATAAGTCTCTAGCCAGTCTCACATGGAAAAGTAAGGCCTCCATGTAATATCTGCAGGAACTATATTATCTATAGCCCTACTATGCACAAGAAGTTATTTGTAACCCTAAAAACCACTACCAAAATGGTGTAGGAAGAACAATGAATTGAGAGGGGAGGTGAATAATTTATTTAAACCCTTAAAATATTTTCAAATTAACATACATGCACCATTAAAATTTAGCCATCCATTAATGTGAGGTTAACATCGTGAAACAATCAACTACATAAGCACAACCAAGAGAGAATACACATGAACAAAAGATATAAGTTGGAAACCCTCAAGGGGAAGAAAACCCATTGAAACACTTCTTATATTACACAAATCAAATAGATTTAGTGAAGCACCAACTTTACAAGGAGCACCAACCCTGCAAAGAGATCCAACCCCTAATTTTGTAAAGAACCCACTCCACAAGGAGGCTAAAAGCCCCTAAGATGATCAAGCACCAACTCAACCATCTGAAGATAAAGATCTTTTAAAAAAATTCTGTCATAACTGATGGAGATCACTAATTCAACTCACACACCTTATTCAAACCCTCATTCCTTCAACTCGCTCAAACTTGGATTTTCATGCCTTAATTTGGATTCAAACACTTTCACTAATTCTCTCTAACTTTCATCATATTTTTTCCAACATCCTCAGCTCTGATTTCATCCCTTATAATTGTTCATATTCTCAAGTAGGTCACATTTTTCCCTCCTAGATCACTAGTTAAAATTTGAAATCAAACATAACTTTTATATACATCCTCTCTCATAAACATAAGAGAGGTTGGTCATACATCATTATTTCTACCAAAAAAAATAAAAAAATCCCAACAAATAAATACAATAATTCATAATGGACCCGTGTAGGTTAGCGATGCCCAAATTCCCCAAAAAAACATAAAAATAACTCAAAACCCCATCACCTAGATGAGAAACCACCAAAAACCTCATCACCATGCTTATTCAAGATCCCAAATTCATCACAAGTGTCAAATATGACATAAAAAAACCATCCATGGTCAAACATTGGATTTCACTAATCAAATTTATCATAACTCACTCAAGAAGGCTCATATCCTTCACCAAACAATTGTTTCCAGGAACCAGTCTTCACCTTTGGGCCTTGAGAACACCAAAGAACATATTAAATATAAAATTTAACCAATAATTGGAATCCTCCTGTTCTTTATATCACACCCATGCTTAATATATCTCATGAAACATCCATATGTGCAAACCACACCAACTTTCCTCTTCACCAAATTGAGTTGCCCATAAAGTAATTTTAGGAACTCAAATAGTTTGCACCCTTTTATTCCCTTTTCAAGACATCCAAATTCCTTCAATAGGAACAAAATTAATCCCTCTTAAATATCCAACTGATATCAAACATCAACCAATCCAAAACATGCATCATCTACCTCAATCTTTCATCCTGAGCAATCTTGTCTTGGAAACTAAACAACCTAATTGATCTGGTTGACCTATCAAATCTCATAATCATGAGAAAAACCATATATTATTATAAATATATATAAATAATATTTTCATAAAATCTTACTTTTCCTTTCAAATCCAAATGGAAAGCCTTCAACTAGGATCATCTCTGAAACTAATCCTTTAGGCTTATAGGACTTAAGAACTAGTCTTGAGCTCAACTTACTCCACCACCTCCAAAATCACTTCCAAGCTTAACCAAAGAATGGAAAACCCTTATAAATTTTTTATAATCACTCAACAACCTTGAAAAATCATGAAGAAATCAGAACTATCACATTACCTCATGAAGTAACTTGCCACCATTCTTAACTAGACATCTTCCAGATTTGACCATCAAAGAATAGGTCATAAATTCTTCATTCATTTGAAAAATATCAAGTTTGATATATAAATGGAAATATATCTGAACCAATATCTCAAAAAAAAATTAACTAATTCCTAACTCCACCTATAGCTCCTACAATTCCACTTTTACCACAGACTGCTCCAAACTACCCCAAAAATTGGTCCTCATAAATATGGCGCACTTTGTATTTTATGACCTCAACCATGATCTAAAAATCTCATGGGCATATAATAAAAATTCAGGGATAAAACTATGTCAGTTTATTCATCACTTTCTTTGGATAAATTTTCCACACAAATTGTACTTATTCAGAAACAATAATTTTTAGGTGGGGCCCACATACAGTCACATGTTATAATTTACCTTTCTAGAAATATGGAGTATTCCTCTACAAAATTTAATTATAACTTTGGAAAAAATAATCAAAATAGACTCAACGCACCCATTTTTCTCCAAGACACTTCTAGTTAGGGTTTAACTAAGGTTTCAAAGCAGCGTATCTTCTTAGTGTCATTCATAAAACAATGACAATCAAACCACCTCATTAGTTTTGGAAAAAAATCATAGCTGACCTAAAAATTTATGCCAAATATATCAGGTCCCCATGCAAATCACACAACCCACAACAAGCATTTGAAATTCAAAATTTTCCTTAAAATACATTCTAGAATACCCGGTTTCACGAAAAATTATGTAACTTCCAAAATATTCTTCCAAATGACTTGAAATTCTCTAACTGTCCATACTCAGATTATATCCTAAATAGATTTGAAACTCTCTACAAAGTAAGACTTACCTATGCCAACATGTCTTGTTCTCACTAACTTACTTCCCAAGGACCATGAAACACTATCAAACCTCTGCAAATTAACCTAAAAATCACCATACACCTCATATACAATGTCACCATGATTCTATCATGCTTGGTTAGGACTGATTAGCTCTAAAAATCATACCTCCATATCATTTTGAATGCTCCAGGGATAGGAATAGGCTGATAAATTTGAGAATTCTATTAACTACAGATTTAATTAATTAAATTATACAACATTAATAAACTATGAAATATTAAATCAATAAACATCACACTATATTGCATAGTAAATAAAGAAATACTGAGAGAAAGTAAATAACAAATGACACAGGGTTTATAGTGGAAACCCCGAAGGTAAAAAACCACTGTGAAAAGTAACAGTTGTTGTAGAAAACCCTTTTACATCTAGTAAACTACCTCCTCCTTTAGAAACCCTAATCACAAGGGTAAAAACACCTTTGATATATATTTTTCAATATATCAAATGAGGACATAAAGTCCTTTTTATATGAGGTGATCGGGTATGTCTCCCAACCCACCTTTTCAACCTAAATGGTTGACACATATACCAAGGTTTAAAATATTTAATAATATAAATATAAATATTTCTTATTATTAAATATTTAACCTAAAGTATATCCCTAGGTTTGAATATTTAATAATAGAAATTAAAAAAAAAATTATTATTAAATATTTAACCTATAGTATAATGTTGGACCCATATTTAATTAAGGGGTGACCAACCCACTTAACCATTATGTTCCAACACCCCCCTTAATGTTAAGTGGGATAACGTATGCCAATAGATTACCTGCCCATGGTACATTACAATATTTACAATCCTTATACCATAAAGGTTTTAGGCTAGCATATAGGTTGAAGGAATTATAACACATTCATCATACTCAAGTTACATTTTGGTACAAAAAGATTTGAAATCCCAAAGATCATCCCATTATCAGTGGCAAAGTATGATTTGTGAGTTTTACACGTTCTCACAATTTCTCGTAAAAAGTTACTTGAAACCAAGCATATAGGAGCCTTTTATAACCAAGGTCCTCCTTAACAATATTCTTACACTAGATGTTTACTAGTAAACTCAATAACACTAAGGATTTTAATGAAGACCACCTTTAAGGTCTTTCTACAATTATTTATAAAAAAGAAACCAATGAGGTATACACATGCCTAAAGGTATTTTTACACTTGCCCGAAGGTCTTTATTACAATGCATTTTTCATTTTACAAATACCAAGTTCCATTAGGAGGTGACATTGCCATGCACACTCCCCCTCAATGGAAACTTTGACAATCCAAGTTTTTCATGAAAGTGACAAAAGTTGCAACACTCAGGGGCTTTGTGAAGATGTCAGCAACCTGATATTCAGTTGGCACGAACTTGAGATCTATTTCACCACTTAGCACCTTCTCACTGATGAATTGTATATGTATCTCAACGTGCTTCATCCTCTGATGTTGTACTAGATTATGCGCAAGAGCTATGTTGCTCTAGTTATCATAGAACAAAGTAATACTACCCTAATACTTCATCTTTATCTTGGCGAACAACATCTTTAGCCATAATGTCTCTTTTGTAGATTCCATTGCACTTCTATACTTAGCTTCAGTTGAAGAGATAGAAACAAATGGCTACTTTTTACTACACTAATTAATGACACCTATACCAAATTTGAACACATAACCAGAAGTATATTTTCTATCTAATACATCACCAACATGATCAGGATCATAAAATCTATATAAGTTAGCATTTTCATCCTTAGTATAATGCAACCCACAAGTTATTGTACCTTTAATATATGTAAGAATTTTTTTTGCAAGATTCCAATGATCTCTATAAGGTTCCTACATAAACCTAGAAGTAATTCCTACTACATAGGATATATCTGATCTAGTTATAATTAGATAAATATAACTACCAATTAACTACCTATATAAAGTAGGATCAATTTTTTCGCATGCAAGTTTAGGATCATGTTTTATTCCAACTTCTATAGGTGTAGAAATTGGTTTACAATCAATCATATTAAAAAATTTCAGTACATTGGTTGCATATCATGCTTGGGAAACAACAATAGAATGTTTATCTTGAAATACAACCATGCCAAGAAAATTATGTAAGAGACCTAAATTAGTCATTTCAAAGTATTGTTTCAATTTTTCTGTAATTCTATGAATTAAAGTACTATCACCAGTCATAAGTAGAACATCCACATATAGATATACAATGATAATGTGAGAACCTCTTTTCTTAATGAATAGATCATTGACAAAAGAACAATTAACAAAACCTAATTGTCTAGAAATAACATTAATTTTCACATACCAAGCTCTAGGAGCTTGCTTTTAACCATACAAATATTTTGTCAACTTACAAACATAGTTTTCTATACCAGTTTCTTAAAAACCTTTAAGTTGAGACATGTAAATTTATTCTTTTAAATCATCATTTAAAAAAGTATTTTCACATCCATTTGGTGGATTTCCCACCCAAACTAAGCAGGAATAGAAAACAAGGTCCTAGCAGTTCTCATTTTAGCTATAGGGGAAAAGGTCTCAACATAATATATCCCAAGTTTCTGAGTGAACCTCTAGCAACAAGTCTAATTTTATATTTTTCAATACTACCATCAGCATTATATTTTACTTTTTTATAACCATCTAGACCTTATAACGCTTCTTTTCTCAGGAGGTGGAGTCAACTCCTAGGTTCGATTTTGAATTAGGGAATTATATTCAACCTACATTGCATTGATCTACTTCTCATCCCGAGAAGCTTCTTCAAAAAATTGCGGCTCAAGTTCATACAAGGTCATTAATGCATGATGGGTATGATGGATTCTGGTCATTTTCCTAAGGTCGATAGGATTAGAAGTTTCTAACATAGTTTGAGCCCATTTTGGTTTCTTAGCTAGGGAGACAGAAGATTCATAAACATAACATTAACACAAGAAACATTATCATGATCTTTTACCATATTTTCATTATCATAAATAGAACCATCATTAGGAATATTGATAGGATTAAGAATATAATTACTATTTGAAGATGAACAGACCCATTTTTCTAAACAATAACATTGTGATTTTCAGTTACTTCCCTTTTTATAGGATCGTAAATCCTTAAACCTGTAGTGTTAATGCCATATTTAATGAAAATACAAGAAAAAAAAGTCATATCAAGTTTCTTTCTTTTCTTTTTAGGGGTATATAAGGATGCAGGACTACCAAAGACTTTTAAATGTGATACATAAGGTTTTTGATTTGACCATTTCTCTAAGGGGGCCAAAAGGTGAATAACTTTAGTAGGGACTCTATTTAGAATGTAGACTGTTGTGTTCATTGTTTCGGCCCACAGAAATTTGGGAAGACTAGAAGAATGAAGCATAGTGTGAGCCATATCTAGAATAGTTATATTATTTCGTTCTAAAACACCATTATACTGAGGAGAATGTGGAGAATTTAATTCTCTCTTAATACCAAAATCTATAAATAATTTTTCAAATGCTTTGCTAATAAAGTCACCTCCATTATCTGTTACAATCTTCTTAATTTTATAATTTGATGAATTTTCAACATAAGCTTTAAATTACTTAAATTTTCCAAATACATCATTTATTTTTAAGAAAATATATCCAAATAATCCTGGTTAAATCATCAATAAATGTCATAGCATACAAAGAACCATTTAATGAAACTACTTCAAGAGGTCCTCTAACATCACTATGAACGAGTTCTAGTGGTGAAGAGGAACTATTCTTAGGATGTAAGTGAAAGGTTTTAGCACTTTGTTTCGAGCGTAAACACCCTTCACAAGCATCGTGAGATGAAGAAAAAATATGCAAACCTTTAACTAGATTATATCTACACATTTCATACAAGCTTTGATAATTAACATGTCCTAACCTTTCATGTCATGGTTTTGAATTATTCAAACTTTGAGATACAAAACAAGATGCAAAAGAAAATTCATCAAAAATATATAGACCGTTTCTTTGAATTATGTCAGCAATTATATTATCATTACTATCTTTGATGTACCAAGTATCCTTCAAAATTTGAATAGACAAACCATTGTGAGTTAGTTGTGAACATGAAAAAAGATTATTTTTAAACTTAGGAACAAATAAAACATTATTTAAAATACCATTTGCAAATTTTACTTTTCCTTTCTCTATTGCTTCTAAAGATGAGTTATCACCAAGATACACATGTTCATTGACATTTGTAACATCAAATAAAGAATTGGAAATACCAGTAATATGATTTGAAGAACCTAAATCTAGAATCCATTCAGAATTAGAGGAAGAGTATAAAGCAACATATAATACAATAGTTTTAGGAGCATCATTAGAACTATCATTTTTGCTTAAATTATATTTAGATGAGACAATATTTTTCTGATTTTTATGGATAGGTTTCTTAGATTTACACTCTTCCTTTTTATGCCCAAATTTACCACATTTGTGACATTTACCATTAAATCTTACATGTAAATGTTCAGAAGTAAAACCTTTCTTATCAGCAAATGAATATTTAGATCTAAACTTCTTATCAGAGAAGGGTTTATGTTGTTTTAACTTTGAATTCTGAGCAAGAAGTGCCTGAGACACATTCTCCTTAAAGTCTATGTTCATCATCACTTGCTCTTCCTGTATCAGAATATAACTCAACGTATTTAAATCAAGTAATTCATCCTCATTCTGATATTTAGAGTTTAAGATAGAAATAAAATTCCTAAATCTTTCATGTATATTCAACTCAAAAATAAAGTAGATTATTTTTTCACGAATTAAGTCACAATTGCATCCATCTAATTGAGCTTTGATATTTTTACTTTTGGCTAAGAAATTAACTAATTTTTCATCTCCTTTCATAGGAGTCATAAGTAATTATAAAACAAGTTTAATAATCTTATATAAGTGGGTACCTTCATGCATGGATTCTAATTGTATCCATACCTCTTTAGGATGTTCAATATTACTAATGTGTAAAAGATATTCATCGTTCTAATTGTGTAAAATTCTGGAAAGGGCCTCCTACATACGTTGTGAGAATGCATTCATATTTTCCACATTCACTTGATGACTGGTGGGTGCAAGCTCAGTTCCTGAAACAATCATCTAGAGTTTCCTCTCCATAAGTTCTAATTCGACCCTGATCTTCCAAATATTGTAATGTGCTCCATTTAGGATTTGAGATTTATCGAGGAAAAAGAAACTGGATGCGATTGTCTTTCAAACTTCCTAAAACACATACCCCATTATGATATAATGTGCCACTGAGTTAGAAACATATTACTAAAAAATGACAATACCCATATTTTATGATAAAAAATACTTGTATTATTTCATTAAAAAATCAAGTATTCTATATTTTAAAAAAAGAAATAACTAATTTTTAAAAATTTGATCATAAAAATAGTAATAGAACCAAATCTAATTTTATAGATCTAAAGAAACTATTTGACCATAACTAATGATGTCATTAAAATACATACTAATTAACTTTCCATAATCAAATAATAACCCGCATTATAAAGGGCTTTGGAATTATACCCAAAACTTACCATAAAAAAATCCTGACCATATAAAAGTGAAGATGAAACCCCTAAGAATGCACAAAACATCAAATTTCTGAAAAGTGTTAATGAAGATAAAAACCTGTCCAATTTAAATTTGACATCTAAATGGACGTCATTCTGCCTTATTTTTGGTCTGTCGTGATGATCATTTGACCGTTAATTTTAACACAGTGAAAATTTCTTGGATATGGCCACCTTAAATTTGACATATAAATGACCGTCATTCTGTCTTTTTGGTCTGCCGTGACATTCATTTGACCGTCAAATTTAACACAATAAAAATTACTTGTGTATTTCCAAAATATGAAATTTCATAATTTCTTTTTCTGTATAGTTTTAGACACACACACACACACACACACACACACACACACACACACACACTCACACACACACACACACACACACACACACACACACACATAAACTATAATGATCCTTATTCTATAGTAATTTTTTATTTTAAAAATATAGTTATGAAAACTATAAACTTATCTTTTTAAAATCAAGCCTTATTAGAGGGAGGTCCAAAGGACATAGACATTATTTTGAAAAAAAATAAGGTAAAAATAGTAAGACAATTTTTACCATGTGTAAGGAGATTTCAAATCACATGAGAGTACAAATTAACCTGGAGATTTACAGAGAGAACAAGTAATTTCACCCGGCCAATGAAATAATTTTAAATCTCTATTTTCGTGAAACTTGTCTCCTACCTTCATTTGCTCTTGAATTTTACCTTTGAAAACATTTACCCTACACACATTTAAAACTATAGAGAAATAGAAATATTTCATATATTAATTTACCCTTACATGTATGTGTTTTTTCACACACATGTAAACCCCTTTCATCTGTCCACACTCACATTAATTCCTCACAAAACATTAAAAATTTTAGATTGCTATTTTTAAATACCCGTCCGGGTTAGTTGAAAAAACTCGTACAAAATTAAATAAATTAAATACAACATTTAATCTAATCTATTTAATTTACCTCGCTCTATTACCATGATAGAATTTGAAGATTCTATTAACTATGAATTTAATCAATTAAATTATACAACATCAATAAAATATGTAATATTAAATCAATAAACATCACACTATATTGCATAACAAATAAAGAAATACTTATAGAAAATAAATAACAAATGGCACAGGATTTATAGTGGAAAACCCGAAGGTAAAAAACCACTATGAAAAGTAACCTTTATTGTAGAAAACCCTTTTACATCTAGTAAATTACCTCCTCCTTTAGAAACCCTAGTTACAAGGGTAAAAACACATTTGATATTGTTGGCATATGGATTTGTAGGCATGCAAATGACATGCAAATGTGGGAACGAAGTCCCTCCTCAAGGAAGGTGAGGTTGCCTTTATTAAAAACCAAAACTATATTTACATCTATACATTCAAAATTGTATGTTGGGGGGGGGGGGGGGGGTGTTTTAGAACATCAATGGAAAGAAAAGTGAATGAGGGAGATGGAATGGAATGAAGGAATGGAATGAATGGAAGGAACATGCAAGAGATAGGTAAAAGCAGAGCCTAATATTACATGGAGATGAACAATAAATAACTAACACAAATAAAACGGAGTTTGCATTAGTTAAATGAGAATGAGTAAAGGGAACACACATGAGAAAGTAAATAACAAATCTTAAACAAAGTGAACAAGAAAAACAACTTAATAACATTGACAATAAGATCAAAGACAATATTTGCATGCAAGATTTAAACATCTAACATCTAATGAACATAAGAACATCAAACATTACAAGAGACAATGAATGAGACATAAAGTTTGTAATTCATTAACTCTAAAACTAAAATGTCTTCGCAAAAGAATGCAAAGTTTCTTCCTAAAACAAAGCTTGTATACAAAAGTATTTTCTTCTCCTCTCTCAAAGTCACCCTTTACAAATGAGCCCCTCACTTCCTTTTATAACCCAAAAGTTGGTTACAAAGTAGTTAGGGTTTTACATGAACATTAAATAAGGAACTTAAGTGACCTTTGAATTTTTCAACAAAATTTATTAAAATCAACTAAAAATAGAAATCACTTAAGTCATCCACATTTTTCCGAAAGCAACCTAAATAACAACATTCATTTCATAAAATCCCATTTTTTTAAAACATACAATAATAACCAGTGCCTTACCCATTGAAATGGGGTCCTCCTATCTCAAACGTATGAGAAATGGACTCTCCCACTTCGTTAGATACCAAGAAAACTATCTCCTTGAATCATCGGTGAAATTAGGATCTGCCACTTTTTCCAATTGAAAGGATCTAAACCTTCACAATGTTTCAAACATATTTTCTTCTTCTGGAGGTTCATTTGGTCAAAGAATAGCATCACAAAATACCAGCAATTCCATAATCCTACTTGGCATATCATTTAAATTAACTATATTTGATTGATCGTTCTCAAACAAGTTCTTTAATTTGATGCAACACTCCATTGAGGGTGATGAGAAATTATTGGTAAAAGTGTACATGTCCTAAAATAATTGTGAAAATTTCTCTTCCACATGTCCCGATGAACACCTTTGATTATGCTCATTTATGAGGTTGCAAGGGATCTCAACTATGAATTCTTGAATCAATGTGAGTGAAGTGAAGGCTTCATTACATATGATCTCATAATGGATCATAGAATCCTTGAGAATCGTCTTCCTTGATTTGATATGCAGAAACCAAAGAAAATGTGTCCCTCAATGTTCAAACTCAAGAATTCATTTAATGGCTAAAACTGAGGATTCCATACTTGTCATGCGAAATATATCATCCAAATTTGATATGTTAGAAAAAAAAGTTTCCTTGAAAGAAAGAACCAGATCAAGATACGCACTGACATCTTCATGGAGCTTAATCGTTGTTTTGATTGTCTCTTGGCCTAAAATGAGAATCTCTGAAAGCCATGTTTTAGTGACATGGCCCAATGCGTTTACTTCTTTTGATGAATTGAGAGTTTCTTCATCAGGGGCAGCTACTGCATCCAGTACTGGGAAAGTGGATGATATGGGATTTATTAGATGATGAACATATTCCACCAATTGATTCTTGTCAGCCTTGAGATGAGAGTTCTAAGACTTATATTTCTCAAGTCCCTTAAACACGATATCAATTGAATCTCGAGCCATCGCCATGTCACTTTCTAGTGTGGGCAATTCATAATCAACAAATGTCATGGCATCACACTCCTTATCAATTTGTGGGATGGAAAGATCCGCAAATATTCTCTCGTCACTATCCACCATTATTCGAGAAATTACTTTAGGTTTCTTGGGAATAACATCATTTGAAAGTTTTAAAAGGGCATCAAAATCAATGTCAATTTATTTGACAAGCCTCTTCCTTTTCTTGACCTCACAATCAACCCAGAAAGGAGTATCATTCATTATTTCTACATACAAAATCTAGGAGCTCAAAGAAACATTCTCAATGTTCTCAACATCATGAGATTCTATAAGAATCCTTTCCACGACCTTGATTTCAAGAGAAATAACCTTGATAACCACCTCCTACTCATTTGGGATATTTTGGGAAATCTCTTCATGAAATGTAGGCTCCGAAGTGTTTGATATTTGGACTACCTACACCTAAATGGATGCTTGTGAAAGGCATGGTTGAGGATTAGTTATCACTAGATTTTGAGAACTATTAACAATGTGAGTAGAAGAATCTCTAATTGAAGTAGAAAATCCTAATACGCGCTCTCTTCCTTCACTGGGACCCTTAGGTTTTTCTCCTCATGACACCTTATTCGGCAAAGGGGATTTTGATAACCACTCCTTTCTTGTTGAATGTGTATGATTGGATGGCACAAAGGTTTGATTAAGAAGGGGATTTGGTTGAATGAAGACCTCCTCGATTTATCAATTTTTGTAATCCTTAAGTATGATCTTGAATTGAATGTAACTTGGCAAGTTCTCTTTCGTACCAAGATATGCTTCTTTCCAGGAACGGTTGATTCTTGTTATCAAGAGAAAATTCATCTCTTTTGGTCCAGTCAATTAGAGGCAATGGGGTAAAAGCAACGACATCATATGAAGGATCAATAACATCTTCATTGTCATTTATGAATTAATCTAGAGGGCTCTTGATGCGAAAGGCCTTGATCTGAGAAAGGGTTAGGCAAGAAAACTCTCGTCTTCTTACTTCATGCTCATCTGAACAGGCATCCCAAAAATATTCCATGGTAGGGTTATGTTGATACTTTGCTCCAAGAATCTTCTACATATATCCATTGATATCAAACTAGGCTCTCTTCACATATGGATGAATTGCGATGAGGGAAAACTATTTTTCCATGAGTTGTGCACTGAAGAGATTTGGACATTGGTATTCTCTGATTTACATTGGGAAATGAATTCTTGAGTGATGCTTGTCACTAAGAAGACAATGAACTTAGAATAGTTGTCGCACAAGCTCAATCAATGCCCATTTTCCATTGACGTACTTATGAATTTTCCATGGAGTACCTGCAAAGCCACTTATATGAATGTAGGAAAAGAATGAGAATTGAATAAACCAGGTTCCCCATTGGGAAATGACATCCATGGCTTCTTTAGAAAATATTTCTTTTGTATTCTGATTCAGGTTCTGAATCACGTGTAAGGTAAATGCATTGTTGACCCTTCTGAAATGGTAAGAGCTATTTATGAAACTTAGTTGCGGGTAATAATGGAAGACACTATTTTATGGACCCATGACTCCTCTTGTTTCGAGTCCAAAAATCATCTTTACTTCAATTAACTGTTTTTGAAGGGTATCACTTATGATGGTGGCCCAATCCACAAAATCTCTCTTAGCAAAGATGATATAGATAAAATAATACATCCATTGGTGGAAAATCCTAGCAAAGGGTAAACTAAAAACTTGACTTAGGAGAGTAATCATGTCCCCAATTTCTTCCATGATCTCAATGTGCTACAACTCTTTAGGAATTCGATCAATTCGAGGCCTCTTGGTCACTAACCAGTTTTTATTAACCATCTTGCTCCACCTAAGGGGTTCTTCATCCCAAAATTCTTGTGCTGACTGTCGAGTGATATCTACATTCTTAGGGAATTCAGGTATGCTGAGAAATTCCTCGATGTGCTTTGGTGTGATTAAGAGAAAAGGCCTGTGATTATGTTTTAAAATTCCTCTTCTATTGGGATCATAATGCTTCGTGTAAGCGATAACTAGATTTATACATTGCACCGAGACAGGAAATGTTATTGCTTGGGGTAGACCACTATGGTAAAGCCTATCCGAGAATATGGTTTTGCCTTCAGTTTTCATCCGTTCACAGAATTGTTGCACATTGATGTGACCCAGATTCGTATTAGTGATATTGTCATATGTCGATTTAATAGAACTAGGAGGGATGATTCCTTGGAATTCATACTTGAGTGTGGATTTTTTTGATTTCTCTATCGGCTTCATCGATCTTCCCGCAGATTTATTAGATTTTTCAGCCATTATGAATTTTACAGAATAATGACTTAGGCATGCGAAACAATGCCAGCGGGGTCGAGTCTTAGTCTTCAAAACCCTCGTCAATGCAAGAATAATATGACTTGTTTAATTATTATTATTATTATTATTATTATTCTTTTTTAAATAATAATAATAACAACCAATCCTGGTTATAACTTTTTTAATACATCATACCGAGACTGGGCTCAAATTTTGAATCTGGCGAAAACGATTTATTTATTTCTTAAAATAAACAAAATCCCCTTATTTTAATGTCCTGATTTTTTACTTAACTTACCAGAGAAAATGTCCTTGGTATGCGTGAAAATTTCCTGATTTTAATGACCGTGTACTTTGAGATTTACTTCTTCCTCATGATCTTCTGATCGATGTGTGACTATACTTTCTTGATTTACTCTTAGACTATATTCCTTTCCTTCAACGTGTGAATTGTAATTTTCTTGGGAAACAAGAAAAAAGAATAATATTTTTGGGTTTTATCCTTGACAACTGCGTGGAAAAGTTTTCTTCTCTACAAATTTTATTGCCTTCTTTATTTCGTGGACAAATCCACCTTCTCCTTGGCACGTGGTATCCCTATGCATGCATTTTAGACTCTGTTTAAGTCTTCCCGAGCGTTGAAAATTGTTTTCTCCTCCTTGTTGTGTGGCCTTTTCTTGAATGAATGCGTGGGGAAACTTTGATGTTCCTTTGTGGAGATGCTTTGACTTGCATTGGGAATTTCTTATAAAACTGGTGCATGAAAACTTTTTCTATTTATCTCCCTCTCCCACATGGATGCTCCTCTTGGTTTTAGCGTGGAAAATTTTGTTTTAATCTTCCTTTGTTTTATTCTTTATTTCTTGACCTGCGTGCTACATGTGGGCTGTGTGGAATGATTTTTCCTACTGTTTCTTTAATTTGTTTTTCTTTATTATCCTTGGCATGTGTGTGGAAATTCAATTGTTTTTGTTTTATGTCTTCTTTTCGACTGTTATTTATTTTATGCAATGAGCAGTTGTCCCTTGGCTTGTATTTCCCTTTCTCCCATGCATGACGAATGTAATTTCTTTACCCAGCTGAAAATTATTTTCCTTCACCTACATGGAGGAGTAATTTTAATTGTTTTGTGTGAATGCGTGATGATCTTTAGTTGTTCATTGGGCGTGAAAACTTTGGACTGTTAAGTGTTTTTTTTTCTCTGCTCCCTAAATGCATTGAAACATGTTTTGGGAATTTTTTTAATGCATAAACCAATGCATGGATATACTTTCCTACACCCGATGTCTTCTTCCTTTGTTTCCTTATTTCTTTCAAAATGTGTGATGAATACACCTAGAGGAAATAATAAGGAGTTTGGAAAAACTAAAAATCCTCCAAGCTTCTTATTTACTTCGCATGAATTTTTCCAAGGAGTTTGACGGATGAGGATTTAAAAAGCTTCCTCACAACTATTTCTTATTTGTCTCGTTAAAACAACTTCCATCTTTCCCTGGTAGTGGCATTAATTGCTAGGGGGAAGTGAGGAAATAAATAGCCAATTGCTAGTGGAAATGGCAAGGTGGGCTGAAAATCCCCATTTTATTTCCCCATGTGGGAAATCAGGAGATTTTTTTGCCAATTTGCCAATTCATTAATTTGGAAATCGGGGGAATAAATCCCACAAGTAGGGAATTAAAACAAATTTGCTAGGAAAGGGGAAATCTGGGTCCAGGAAGCCAAGTTGGCATCCCCAGCAATGGGAAGCGGAGGCTTATTTTTCCCCTAGCAATTAAAATAAATCTTGTCGAATGAATTTTAATTAATATTTATTTAATTAAAAAATCCATAGTTATTAAAAATTAATTTTATCAAACAAAGAATAATTAATTATTTAAATATTAATTAATTAATATTTAACATAGTTTGAGACTTGGCGAGAGGAGTTCTCGCCCGAAAAGGACGAAACAAAACCAGAGCGATCACAATAATGAGATGATCGCGATGAGAGCGATAGATCATGCAAAGTAACACTTTTGAAAAAATTCAAAATTTCCATTTTTATTAATTTTGTGAAGTCAAAATTGGCTGATAACAACTGGCTCTAATTGGGCACAAGGGCTTTATGGATGCAGCAACGAACCCTGACCAAAATATTAATGAACATGATCTCAAAAATGATGGGGAACAAAAAATGGGATGATACAAAAGAGGAGACCAAAATACGGGGAAAAGAAAAAAACCAAAATCCTAATTACCTATGTACATACGGGGAACAACCCATTTTCAATTTTGGTAGTGCTTGAGATATTGCCTTCTGTAGGGCAAAGGAAAATGAGTTCCATCAGAATACACCAAGTAATAGGTGATATCTCCACAGAAATGTCCTATCTTGAAAGGGCCTAGCCACATCAAATCAAACTTCCCATGCTTTCCTTTCGGTTCACGTCTCTTGTCGCAGAGAAGAACCAAGTCATTGATTTGGAATTTCCTCTCCTTAGTTTTCCTGTCGAATAACCTCTTCACTTTGGACTGATGTTCCTCGATCCTATTTTCCACTTGACTTCTTTATTCCTCAAGCTTTCTTAGGAACGTGATCCTTTTATCTAATGCATATGTGAAGCATTCATTATCAACTACTTGAGCTAATCGTAACGCTGATAACTCCAATGTGATGGGAATTTGAGCATCGGTTCCATACAAAATTTGAAATGGAGACATCCCAATTTCTCTTTTGGTAGTTACACAGTCAACCCACAATGCATCATATAAAATTTTGTGCCAAGTTCTTTGATTTTCTTCTACTAACTTACAACCGATAGTAATGATGTTTTTTTATTGGATTCTGCCTGACCATTTCCCTACGGGTAATAATCTAAAAAATGAGACAAAGGTATCTCATACCCATAACAAAAACCTATCATCTCTACATAAGAGAATTTGGAGGCATTTTCCATCACGATATTGTGAGGAATCCCGTAACGAACCAATATATTCTCTTTGATGAAGTCGCAGATTACCGCAGTAAATGTTTGTCTTACTGGTATAGCTTCAACCCACTTCATAAAGTAGTCAGTTGCAGTGAGCACATGAGTATGACCAACACTAGAATTTGGAATCAGAACTCTGATGAAATCTAAACCCCATTGTTGAAAGGGTTCTTCAATTATAACTAGCTTCAAAGGAAAACCTGCCAATTTTGGTCTTACAACAAATTGCTGACAAGATTCATATTTTGTTACCCATTTCTAAGCATCAAAAAACATAGTGGGCCAATAATAATGTTCTCACAAAATTTTATGATCTGTCACTAGGCCAGAGAAATGACCACCGCGAGCATGATTGTGAATGGCTTCCAACAACCCAGGTTATTGTTCTTTATCAACACATCTAAAGAACATGTCGTCAATTCCTTTCTTGAACAAAGTGTTGTCCCAAATGACGTACCTAATAGCTCTTAGTTTGATAGTTAATTTTCCCTTAGATGTTAGATTCTATGGACACTCACCATATGTGAGAAAGTAGGCTATATCAGAACACCATTTGTCTGTGGTACTGGAAAAAACCACTAGTGGTAAATTTTTCTCAATTGGTTCTTCGTCAGATTCCTCTTGTGGTTCATTCTCTGCGATGAGTTGGTAGAGTCATCTTCCTCAAACCAACTTGGTATTCTTTATGTCCAAATCATATTCCTAGATCTTGGAGACCCAGTTACCTCTTTTAGACCATGGTTCCTATTGTGTTAGCATTGATTTAACTGCAATGTCTGGTACTAATACTTTAGTGTGAGAATTCAACACATAGTACCTGAAATGTTTCAAATCTCTAACCACTACGTATGCATGCCTCTCAAGGGGAATGTAATTAAGTTCATGTTTCTTGAATCTAGAACTCATGAATGCAATAGGTGATTCGATTCCCTCTTGATTGTGTTGATTCAAGATGGCAGAGATTATGTGTGGCAAAGCATAGCAATAGGTTATAAAATCCTTTTTAAAATCAGGGCACACTAATGTAGGTAGCTTTCGCAATAACACCCTTGATTTTCTCAAATGCTTCTCTACCTTCCTTCGACCATTTTGAAAGAATCTTTGCCTTTCACCATATCAGCAATTTCCTTTGGTTAGCTCAGCAAAATCTAGCACGAAACTTCTTAAAAATTTCACCTTTCCAAAGAATGAGTGGACTCTAGGCTTACTTGTAGGAAAGGAAAGATTCTTGATAGCTTGAACGCGCTTATGATTGATTTTAGTTCCTTAGTTAGAAACAATATGACCTAGGAGTTTACCTTTTATAACTCTTATCATGGAGTTCTTTGGATTCAGGGAGATCTTATGAATTCTACACCTTTGCAATATTTTCTCTAAATCTCTTAGGAAATCTCCTCGTTTCTTTGAGAACATTGTCAAGTAATCTAGGTATATCACGATGATATTTTCTTTATAATCTATGATTTCCATATCCATAGCCCTTTGAAAAGTTGTTTCAGCATTGATCAAACCAAAATTCATTCTTCTATATGCAAACATACCCCAGGGGTGGTAAACATGGTTTTATCTTGGTCTTCTCTAGCCACTTCAATCTGATTATAACTAGAGAAACCATCTAACATAGATAAAATTTCTGATCTAGTTACTGCCTGCAGAATACGGTCCATGACCAGTAGTGGATAGTTATCCTTCAAGGAAGCTTGATTAAGATTGTGTAAATCCACATAAATCCTAATTTCCCCATTTTTCTTACGAACCGGTACAATATTATCTATTCAAGTTGAATGTCGAATATGAAATAATATCCGTGCATCTAACATCTTTTGAACCTCATGGAATTTTGTCCTTGAAATCTTGGGATTATACTATCTTTGCTTCTGCCTAAATGGAATTGCACTAGGTTTCAATGGTATGGGATGCTCCATTTTCCTAGGCTAGAAAGACTTCAAGTCTTCATATGAGTAAGAAAATATGTCAAAATATTTGGTAAGGAGGCTTATGAATTTCTTGCACTCCTTAGGTGAGAAATACTTATCGATGTTGACCAGGTGAGGTTTATCCTTGGTACCAATGTTAACTTGTTCATAGTTGGTAGAATTCACAAGTCCTACTTGCTCTTTCTCTTTGATAAACCTATCATGTTTATCAAAAATTTCTTCAAGTGAAACCAATCCTTTTGGAATTTTATATCCTTTGAGTTGAATGATGCCATCACCAGGATCTTCATTCTCAACTCCTTGAATGGGTGAGGTTGTCAATTCATGAAATGTAGAATCACTTCCTTCAAAGTAAAATTGTTCAAAATTATCCCTTTTTTCCAAGAAAGCAATAATTTTATTGATCATCATTGGATGCTTACCAATTTTTTGCATTGTCAATAACACTTGGCCTAAAAACCATTTTGATGGTGTATTTTTCTTGATCAAACTCTGAATGAGGAATCATCAATGAAGCTGAGACTGCTAGAGAATCTGCATTGTCATTCTTTCCATGAGGGACGGATTTTATGGAAAAAGCATTGAAGACTTCTATCGTGTCTCACACTTTATTTTTGTAATGTTTCAAATGATCATTGTTTACTTGGAACTAATTTTTAACTTGTTTCACAATCAACTCCGCATCTCCAAATACTTTCAAATTTTTGATCCCTTTCTCTTCTACATCTTGAATGCAAAGGATTAATGCCTTATACTGTGCAGTGTTGTTATTATTTGAAAATTGGAGTTTGTAAGAAAAAGGAAATATTTTACCATCTGGAGATATGATCACTACTCCTGCGCCGGAACCTGTTGAGCAACAACTTCCATCAAACTCAAGAGTCCATATCTCATTAGAGTCTTAACAAGTGACCTCAGGTGCATGAACCTCTGTAGTCATCATATAATTACCCATACTTGAGTTTTGAAACAAGACCTGTGCACGGGGATCACCAGTTTTTGTCACCATGAATTTTGCCTAAGTTTCTGCCATTAGCTTCTTCATTTCCCCATTGATAGGGATCATGGCATGAGACCGGTCCATTTGAATCTTGCCACCCAAATATCCGTAAAATTTCCTACTCAACAACATACCATATAAATCAGGAATGTCAGCAACTAGAATGGTTAAATTAACTCACTTATGAGGAAATGTGGATAAAACCATTTGAGTGTCTTTAATCTGCATGATCAGAGGAACTTGTATTGTCTCCATTGAGTAACAGGATCCTAATGTTCTTGTAAAATTCAACCCAAGAGCATGTGATACTTTTGCAGGCATCACATTATCCAAGTCTCTAGAATCTATAATGTAATTACTTAATTTACATCCATTTATCATAAAGGACAAAGAAATTTTGAGTCTTCCCATATTTGGGAGTTTTTAGAATTCCTTTGGAGGAATGATCAGTAGAGTCGCCTTTGATAAAATGGACCAATTTATTGAGTTGATTATTGGACTTCAAGTTCTCTTCCTGTGACATGGAAATTTTTGTTTTATTAATATGATCAATGATATCAAATTTGGGCAAAGTAACCATACTTGATGTCTCATATACTAGTTATTTTGAACTCAATGATGGCACACTTTTTACCTTTGCTTCAGGCTTGGTTGATATGGTTATGGAAGAAGAAACTTTCTTCGTAACTGATTTATCAACTGATTGACTTGGCAAATGCCTTCCTTTATTTAAGATAGTTTTGACCTTGGAAACCTCACTTGCCTTGGACACTTTAGGGGTCTCATTTGTCTTGGATTCTTTAGAATTTTCCTTGGTCTTAGATTATTTTTGAAGTTCCTTGGAGCTCTCTTTATCTTCTGCCTCAGTGGTACTTTTTTCTTTTTTCTGAGAGTGTGTGAAGACAGTGAAGAATTGACTACTCAAATCTTCTAATTTCTTTGTATTCAGAGGAGTGAAGATACCGAAGGATTAAATTATTCTTCTGAATGGTACTCAAAGAAATGATTATTACTTTCTGCCTCAGGATCTTCAACATTCAAGTTCAAATGTTCCAAAATCTGGATTTTCTTCGTCAACCTCAACGACTTCAACTTCATCATCACTTTCTTCAATGACATCACACTTTGAGTTAGTTGCAGGAACTTCTTCAATAGCAAGCCTTGTTGGAGTACCTACAATCCTCGATTTGTTGGGAATGTAGCCTTTTCTTGGGATTCCTTTATAAGGAGCAGGTTTACTACTTTGAGCAACTTGCTTTTTCAAAGCTAGCTCATCATTAGCCAACTTAGTGAGTATATATTCTGAAGCATTGGGGGTTTCTTGACTCTTTCCCTTGAGGTAATTTTTCTTGAATTTTCCTGCCACAATTAATTCATCCTCAATTTCTAGGGCCAAGGATTGAGCAAGTTCCAAAGTAGCCACTCTAGCCCTTCTCAGCTGATAACACACTTTTGGTTGTTGTGTGTTAATAAATAAATGTTTTTGTCCGTCAAGGTTTGGATGAATCCGGGTAGTAAATTTGTTCACCATTTTGTTGAACTTAACCATGAAATTCCTCATGGGTTCTGTTAGCTCTTTCTTCACCTGAGATAGTTGGGCAAGAAGAGCATGTTCATCTTCTATTGTCTTGAATCGATCTTAAAACATAGTTCTCATATCATTCCAATTTGTAATGCATCTATTTGGAAGATGATGAAAACAATCTATAGTAACATAAAGAAATGTTTCAACGAAGAGGCGAATAACAACATCTTCATATTCTAGTGAAAAAATAGCAAATGCAGTGAAGAAGGAAGAAATGTGGTCATCTGGTGATGTCTTCCTATCTCTGTCAAATTTAGGAAGAATCTTCCTCGATCCTCTTAGGAGATCATGTCAAGATTCAATGTAGATTTCTCTGTCAAGGGCTCTATCAATAGCCACAAATTGCTACAAACTTTCACAATTTTCCCAAGCTACTGTTCGAAGTTTAGCAGCAATGTATCCTTTTGTTGCTAGTTTGAAATCTTTACTGTGAAGGGATCACTGGCATGTTCTGATTGGCTATATCCTTTTCTCTTCACTCTCTTTCTTGAGCTATTTGGACCTAAATAACTCTAGAAAATCTTACATCTTGATCTTCTTCATTATCTAGTACTGATGTGGCGAGATGAAAATGACAGTTTCTTGTGCACTTTTTCCAAATAGCTTGCCTTAGATCTAATGATATATCTTCTTGAGTATCCACAAAAATAATATTTGGTTTCAAGATAGGTGAGTTACCTGTAATAGTCATACAAATTATTACCTTGGTGGAAGAGGGCCACGTGGGTGAACAATGATCAACACGTTTCCAAGAGGTCTTCTGGCCACAAGTGCGGGTGCTCTTCTTCTGTCAAGGGCTCTATCAATAGCCACAAATTGCTACAAACTTTCACGGTTTTCCCAAGCTACTGTTTGAAGGTTAGCAGTAATGTCTCCTTGAAAATATTCATTGGGAACATGGTTCGGATGAATATGTGGAGCTTGTGCAGAGGGGATAGTCATAAAGATTTAGCCAAGCACTAGTTTATGATTCTAGATTCCCCAGCAAAGTCACCAAAAACTGTTGCCATATGGATTTGCACTAATGAAAATGACATGCAACAGTGTGGGAAAAAAGTCCCTCCTCAATGAAGGTGAGGCTGCCTTTATTGAAAACCAAAACTATATTTACATCTGTCCATTCAAAATTGTATGTGGGGGGTATTTTGGAACATCAATGGAAATAAAAGTGAATGAGGGAGATGGAATGAAATGAAGGAATGGAATGGAAGGAATATGCAAGAGTTAGGTAAAAGTAGAGCCTAATATTGCATGGATATGAACAATAAATAACTAACACAAATAAAACATAGTTTGCATTAGTTAAACGAGAATGAGTAACGGGAACACACATGAGCAAGTAAATAAAAAAGCTTGATCACTGTGAACAAGAACAACAACTTAATAACATTGATAATAAGATCAAAGACAATATTTACATGCAAGATTTAAACATCTAACATCTAATTAACATAAGAACATCAAATGTTACAAGAGACAATGAATGAGACACAAAGTTAATATTTCATGAACTCCAAAATGTCTTCACAAAAAAACACAAATTTTCTTCCTAAAACAAATCTTGTATACAAAAGTATTTTATTCTCCTCTCTCAAAGTCACCCTTTACAAATGAGCCCTTCACTTCCTTTTATAACCCAAAAGTTGGTTACAAAGTAGTTAGGGTTTTACATGAACATTAAATAAGGTACTTAAGTGACCTTTGACTTTTTCAACCAACTTTATTAAAATCATCTAAAAATAGAAATCACTTAAGTCATCCACAGTTTTCCGAAAGCAACCTAAATAACAACATTCATTTCACAAAATTCCATTTTTTAAAACATACAATAGTAACCAGTGCCTTATCCATTGAAATGGGGTCTGCCTATCTCAAACGTATGAGAAATGTACTCTCCCACTTCGTTAGATACCAAGAAAACTATCTCCTTGAACCGTCGGTGAAATTAGAATCTTCCACTTTTTCCAATTGAAAGGATCTAAACCTTCACAATGTTTCAAACATATTTTCTTCTTCTAGAGGTTAATTTGGTCAAAGAATAGCCTCACAAAATACTTGCAATTCTAGATTCCTACTTGGCATATCATTTAAATTAACCATATTTGATTGAGGTTAACAAGAAATTAATGGCAGGAGTGTACATGTCCTTAAAAAATTGTGAAAAATGCTCTTCCACATGTTCCAATTAAAAGGAACGATAATTATATCGTAACAAGCCAAGAACACAGATGCTAATCAAACACCACGATCTATAAGATGAAAGTAATTCATCAAAATAAATTTACATAAAACCTTTGTAAACAAATGAGCAGTAATATCATATATTATTATGGAACTCAATGAAATACAATGAGAATGGACCTTTCTTCTAAATGTAAGGAATAACAATCTAAGAAGCAGTCAAGGTCGTAGATCAAGCCATAAATCATGGAAAGAATTAGTCATCAAAGAACTAGTTAAGTCCATAGATTTATGAGTGAACTAGACATCACGGATCTAATTAATACCATAGATTAAGGAAAGAACTAGTCAATACCATATATCAAGGAAAGAACTATACCTAACAACAAGATAATATTCCCCTAATATCTAAATAAATAAAAAGAAATATCCACACACATAAGTGGGTGAGGATAAATACAATAAAGGTAAATAAAGTACCTAGGTGAACATGAGCTAAGGTAAATACCTACTCTAACAGCCCCCTCAATTGAATCTAGGGAAAAAATAGAAGTGGCATGTCCACAGTATGAGTCTTGACAACTAGGCCTAATGAGGTACTCATGTGCAATATATCCATGAATAAATATTGAACCAAAAGAAGGAAATAATCCTATTAGAAGAAAGAGAAAGAAGAAGAAGAAGAAGGAAGATGTTCTCACGAACACCCCCAAGAAAAAATTCCAAAACCCCAAGCATGCCACACAACTCAAGGTAGCGAGGTGATGCAAAAGGCTTCGTAAAGATGTCTGCAACCTGTTATTGAGTCAGAAGGTACTCCAAGCAAAGAACTCCATCCTGAATGTGTTGAAAAATGAAGTGTATGTTTATCTCAATATGCTTTGTCCATTAGTGCTCAACGAGGTTGCGAGAAATGTGAATTGCACTTTGGTTATCACACCAAAGTACAGCCAGTGAATCTTGTGGGAATCCAAACTCTGTCAATAACTGGTGAAGCCAAAGAATCTGTTGACTCACTGTAACTACTGCTTTATACTTTTCCTCTAATAT
>CM034146.1:344870685-344882296 GCA_019776745.2 Taxus chinensis
AGCTAGTAACGGTTTTACCATCATGTGTCAATGACACATTTTTATTTTTTTCTGATTACATTCATTTGAAAACCCAATTGATTTTGATAACTTCTTTCAAGTGGTTGTGTTCCCACTCACTAATGGTCATCATCTCTTGAACCTTTGCCATGTAAAACTTCTGATATTTCATCCTCGCTGGCACTCATTATTCCAGGGTTTTATGTGCCATCTGTAGTTTAACACATATCCATCTCCATATTGAATTTTGACTCGTGCAGTTTCATGATCTTCATTCTAACAACTTATCTTTCTTCGCGTAGTTTTTTGTTTTAAGTTTTCTAAAACACAAATTTCTTTTCCAAAACCTTTATATTTTTTTTTTCAACTTCCATCATGTCTTCGTACCTTTCATCAGGGACAAAAACTTGGTACATGCGAATATGTGTGAAAACATTATGTTATGTTATTACATACAAATTCATGTAAACAATGAACAAAGTAAACATTTCTTAGTATATTTACCTCCAAAGATAGTAGACTTCAAGTCATCCCTTCTCCTCTTAGATACACCCCGATTCAGTGTCAAATAATCAACATTTTCTAGCGGATAGTTGATATTTATAGGTATCTTCACGCCACTATTCACTTTATTCCAAACCATCACGATTGCTTATGTGAATCTAGAAATGTGAGAGATGCATTATGTTATTGCTCAATTAATCACACAATAAAACAGTCAAAAGTCGCCATTGTTTGTAATTGACATTAAACTATATATTTGATATGTTTGCGAGAAAATTTTTTAGGGGACAAACTTGTGGATTTCTTGCCAATGCTCTAGGAATCTAAGTGCCTCTACTTAACCGGTACGGTTTCCATATATGCATACACGAGTAAATGTGGATTTTCTTGGTGGGGATCTAACAAGGGCACTCCATTGAGCCTGCAAAAAAGCTAGAAATTTATTGCTAGAGAGGACTTTGTCTGTAAAGTGTGAAAGGGGAGTGAGAAATAAGATAGGGGAACTAATTTAGCAAGTAGAAAATCAGATTCTTGCACACACACTAGTTAGAAATTCAACACATGCATTTATGAGAAGAAACAAATCTATAACTAAACACAAGACCAAATGGAATTTGATGAGCACAAAGTATAACGAAATCCCTTAGTCAAAGAAATCAAGAAACTCCTTCTTCTTGTATTGATTTCTCAAACCAAAGTTGTACATAGCGAGGAAATGGAGGAAATTTGAGAATGAGGGGGAATGGAATAATTTGGGCTATCTCCTTTGTTCTCTCAATGCACTCTTGAGTTTTACAAAATCAATCACCAAATATTTGAATGGGAATGGATTTACAATTTATGAATGAGAGGTGAACTCATCATTTACCCCCCATGCCTGTTCATATGTCCTCACACAACTTAAAAAATTTCAACTTCCTAGGAAACATTTAAGTACCATTTTATAACTTAAGGGTGACTTATTACATTATAAATATTAGACATGAAAAAATTACAACCCCAACATAGAATTAGAACATTAAAGAGAGTAAGTTGGGCTTGAGAGGAGAGAGAGAGAGGAGAGAGAGAGAGGAGAGAGAGAGAGAGAGAGAGAGAGAGAGAGATGAATCATGCCAATGAAGAATCTAACTCCCTGTCAACTCTTGGAAAGCTTGTTTAAATTAACCCTGATACCTTTGAATCCTTCACGGGTAAATGATTTTTTTATGTTGTAGATGGGTCGCTATGGGAAAGTTCTTTGGCTATAGGTGAGAGACTGCCCCCAAATGATGCAGAGACACCACAAACTAAGTGTTTATAAACACTATATTGAATGGAACCCTTGGTGACCACACGTGTCTCTTATGAAGATCTCTTCTGAAGAGATTGAATGCTTTTGAAAAATCCTTCCCTAACGCCCTGCGGCATTATCGCACTGCTTAGTTGATTTTGACATGATCCTGATGAGACATATTATTGAGCAGAATGATGGCGTTGACTGTGGATTACACCTCAAACACGAGTTTCGAAATACATTGTTGAGATCCATTAAAGTAAATTAACTTGTACCATTATTTCCCCTGGCGAATATGAACGTCAATCTTCCTTAACCACCCACTATGTTTGGAAAAGGAGAACTATTTCTAGCAAGTGTCAGAACTTTCCCTTTCTGGACTGTAATTGGTGATGTCAACTTGAATTTTCAACTCCCCATTGTGCTCTCTCTGGGAATCCTCCTTTTGGCGTACCATGCTATTTTAGTAAGTGCTCCCAGGACACTTACTATTTTGGAAGTGGCGCAAAGTAGCTAGACCTCAGATGATTATGGTAGCTTGAATTCCCCTTTCTTCTTGGACTCACCCTCACCTTCTACAGTGATTTTTATTTTTGGTAGGTGCTCGTGGGACCACTTACTATTTTTAGTAAGTGCCAAAATTGGATCAAATTCCAGTTCTAATGAATTCTCAGTTGCAGCGCATCTTTAATGTCTTGTCTCCTTTGCAAGTTTCTTCTATTGATGATTTTCCCAAATAGCAGTCCTCTATGTAGAAGACCCTACTATTTATAAGTTAGGATATCTGAGGTCAGATTAACGTGGAATGAATTTTTTCGATATGGTTTTTTGCTCAATTTCACCCTTTTGAAATTTTGTCCTTACCTGATCAACAATTTAGGAGATTTTAAACTTTTGATTTTTTGACCTGGTAGTGCCTCTAGACACGGAAGCCATTAATGGACCTCAAAAATTGTAGGTCTATTTTCTCCTCCATTAGCGATGAATTACATTTTTGATATGGTTTTTTAATTCCGACTGTCAGTTTGATGGGAAATCCAACTTATTCTCCATTGGGCTGGAAGAAGATTTATTCACTGTGAATGTTTAATGGTGTGAAAGGAGGGTTTACAGGATTTTTTTTGATGGTTTTTGATAGAGGAATGAACAGAAAAAGATGGTTCGTCAATATATGCATCTGTTTGCAAGATTTCTTCAAAATTTGATTTCACGGCAATGGGGATTTCCACTCTTCCTCCTCTTTGTTCTTATTTTTTTCTTCTTGGTTTAGTCAATCTTTCTTCTAAGACCTACATATTATCATGGAATAGAGGAGTTCCTTTCTATAGTAAATTTGGTTTGAGCTTTTTCAATGATAGATTGGTGGTGAGAAGTTACAGAGGGAGGTACAAAGTATGTTCATGGAGGAGTTAGATGTTAGAAGCGGGAAGTAGGTGATTATTTAAAATTTTAAAATGCAGTTGAGAAGGGAGATGGGCACATTTTTCAAGGTTTGATGTCCCTGACATGTGAGGGACATCAAATTCCATGTTGAGAAAGGTGATGACACATGGTGGATATCCAACGACAGGAAATGAAAGCTACAAAATCATCTTTAAAGCACTGAAGGGATGAAATCTGGTCATATGGGTGACCAGAAGTCCTCATTAAGGGCTGGGAACATTTTTGAAGGTCTGATGTGCCTTACATGTGAGGGCCATCAAATTCCACAACCTCCTAGTGATGACACTTGAGAGTGATCGGAAGGCTAAGGCTTTGAGCTCCCACAATCACCTGAGGTATGAACTAGAGATCCTAGCGATCCCAAAATTTATGTCCCTTACCTTGAGGGACATCAGGAACACAAAATCCTACCATGCTCCTGTACCTAAAAATTTGACTAACTCCCAAACCTTGAGGACAACTTGCAATGACAATATCTTGAGCTCTTGATGGAATTTTTGATGAAATTTAATATGATCTTGACTGTAAATGGCCTTATTAATCCAATGGTCAAGGTCTCATGTCTTGATTCATTCATTTTCCCTAAAAATGGATTTTTGATCTGGTACTTCCACCTATACATGAGAAAAAAATGCTTACAAAACCATTTCTCCAAAGTGTTGTGAAAAACAAAATTTCACCATATTGTATATATTTGAACTCCCTTTCTGAAATTTTTTTACTTTTCTCATAACTCCATCCGGAGCTCTCGGAATCACCTTTGGAAGCTCAACAGTTGTTTTGGCATGTGCACTGCTTAGGCCTGTGAACCCTGATTTTGATCAAACTGCTCAAAACTCCCCAAATATTCCCTGAATATTCCAAAATTACTTCCATGATGTTTCTAGGCCTTTAATTCACCTCCATGTTGGATTTGGATCCTCCCTTCCACTCCAGGGGGTTTCTTCAATCTTAGGAAGGCTAGTGATAGCCCTTCCAACAACTACCCATAGATAACATTTTTCAAGAACTCCTAAAATCACCTAGGGGGGTTGATTTGAATTTCCTAAATCACCTAGGGGAATTAATCAAAACCAATTGGGAGATTTCTGGACTTACTGGGAAGACCCAGGGTACCTTAGAATGATAAAACATGAAAAATTTGCTACAAGGGTATCATTGTCATGCTTGGAAATTGTTGATTTCCATGCTGCAGATTTACATGACAACATGATCATAGATTAATCATTTCATTGTCAACATAAAAAATATTTACCATTGCATTGTATACATACAAAATATTTAGAGATATTCTATAGATTGATCATTTTCTTGTCAACATAAAAAATATTTACCATTGCATTGTCTACATACAAAAGATTTAGAGATAATCTATATATTGATCATTGCATTGTGAACATACAAAGATGTAGAATAATGACTTGAACTTTTAATATACAATGAAAACTACATAAAGGAAACAATATTTTTACCATAACATAGTTGTGAATCTAATTAAGTACTGGGATAACTCTTTGATGTAATTGATCATTTAAAACAAATCTTACCTAGAACATGTCGTGCTTTATTGCTAGAATTTCATCAACAAAGATATACCAAACCTGCATATGAATTCCATGTCTAGCCTCATTTAGAATTCTATAATTTCATCAAGAGAGGTATACCGTCCCTAACTATGAATTCCAAGTCTAGTCTCATTTAGAATTTTATGGTTAAGACAAGCCGGGATGAAAGAAATCTTAGGCTTAGGATCAAGGATTGTAAAAAACTCCTCATTTATCTTCTTCTGAGAAGCTATCACATCATTTTGTCCTTTTCTAAGCTCTTTGACCTTGAGTTTTTGAATCCTCATCACAATATAAGTTATTAATTGTAAACAAATATTTTACCCCAAGATCGTTTAATCAAATCCCTACCAAATGGATTTAAATGATTGATGTTGAGTCTAAAGTATTCTTGTAGACATAAAATCACATTCTTACTACTATTATTATACTACTAAGTATGTTTTTATATATGTGGATATTGCATAAGAAAAATATTCACCGATGACCCATTCCATAGTTCATTTTTTTTTCTTGTTGGATTTTAATGTGGTTTTTCTTGCACACTTATCGCTCATACACATAGTTCTTCTCAGGTCTTAAGGATCCCTGTCTATCAGTTCTCACTCATCTATTGTCACTGGTCTCTAGAAATTAATGCCTAGGGTTAGACAGTGGTGTCATGTACACCTATCCATCTTGGGTGCCCTTCTCCTCTTTGTATTTGGTTCTATTTTTAACATCTGAGGTTAGTATTTTCAGCTTTCCCTCTCGTCTCCAAGGTACTAGTCAATATGTCGTGTCATTAGTGTTGAAATTTGAACAAGAGATCCCTATATAAACATAACATACATACAATTATGTGGGAAAACTATTATTATCAAGGGCCAACTATCTACATAGAGTAAGGGATTGCATTTGGGCCATTATTCTCCATACACATTGCATAGGAAGGGGATTATATTCTATTCCATCCACACATTTGCATTTTTATCTAGCTATTACCTGCTATCTTGGATTCATTAGCTTAAGGGAAACCTAAGAGAACTATTGCACACAAAATAACATAGAACTACGTTGGGTCTGAGATGTGGTGCAATGCTCAGTGATAATTCTATCATTTTGGCAACTGAGGATAGTCTGAACCCTTAATTTACATCTTTCTTTTTTAGGGTTCATGCTTTGTTTGGGGGTTTTGTGCAGGTGTTTCATTCATTCTACATTTACAAAGATATTCGGTAGAAGTCAGCGACATAGACGTGACAAAAGGTGAACAAGTGTAAAGCCTTAACGACCATATCAAAACCAGGTTCTAACCTTTTTTGTAACCAAGACACCTAGAAAAAATACCAGGGAACCCATGGGCTCGCATATCCCTGTCTAGGTGCCCCAATCCATCTAGTTCAACCTATGCTGCATATTTCTATGGTTCATTACGAGTCTGTTATTCTGTTTCATCATATTGACCAATCCCGAGTCACTACGAGGTAAGAAAAATACAAGTAAGTATCATAGTCCCTATTATTTCCTTTCATTATTGATTTAAATAAATTATTTAACATTCATATTTTATTTTATATCATTTATATCATAGTTGTGAATTTAGGTTCATATAAAATAAATTTATATTTTATTGAATCATTTTGGTGAACTTGTAGATTAGAACTACTTACCCTAATATCCACTAAAAACCCTAATGGATAAGGATAGATCTTCTCCTCCTCAGCTATTCATGCCTCTTGTGAGTGTTAATCATATCTATGATGATGTGACCATAGCTGAGTTTTCAGCCATATATAACAATGCCACTCTTTTAGATGATACTCAAAGACAACTCTTAGCTGGTGAATGAAATGTGCCTACTAGCTTTGATAATTCTACTATTGGCATTATTTTTTATCCGATAAGATTTACTTGTTACACACCTTGTTATACAATTAACCACACCCCTCCTTCTAAAATTTGTAATGAAAGCTTATATGAAGATATTATTAGTTTCATGCTTGGTATTGATAATAATAAACACATGCACATGATGATTCTCATACTAGACATGATGATACTCTAGCTACATCTCATGCTTCTCCTATTTTTGAAGATACTTCTCATAATGCATCATATACTAGTTCTCATATTCCTTCATTTTATGTCAATGATGCGCTCAATGATATTTTTCTATTTGAATCTTTATTGGATTTCTATGAAACACTTGATATTCATGATTCTACTTCTTTACATATTGTTGAGTGTGAATCCCCCACTCCACTATCATATTCTTATGATATTGTATCTAATCACATGTACGATTCATCTCCGTCTATTATTTCATCTCCTCATGTTAATTCACCTCCCTCTATCCCATATGTCACATCATCTCCTCATATCATTACATCTCCTTCTATCACTTCAGCTCCTAGGGATGTTTTCGATACTAGTCTTACTACTTCTATGGATGCCTCATGTCCTGCATCACTTACTAATTCTTTGGCACCAACATCTAGTGTTCCCTTAGCATCCAAATCTCCTATGTATCCTCTTGATATTTCGATGATTACTCATAAAGGAAAATTGTAACTGCTTAACACATTATTTCCATCCTCCACTATTACTTCATAGGATATAATGTCCCTCATGCATGTTGTTGGTCACTTACAGTCTCAAGTCAAATCTCTCACATTACAAAGAAATTCATATTATGCTTCCATTGATAATAATTAATTACATGGAAATCCTATTCCTTGAAAGATTCACAACTCAAAATTTCATAAGGACTTTTTTATGCCTACATTTTCATGTTTTGATGGTACTGGAAATCCATACTTGCATCTCAATCATTATCATATAGGTATGGGTTCATATTCCAATGATCGATTATTACTTAAATCCTTTCACCATAGTCTCACAGATGACACTCTCCAATGGTACACACATATACCCTTTGGATCTATTAGTACTAATTGTGAGATGGAAGAAGTTTTTCTTCATCGATTCATAGTCAACAAAGGCCCTATAGTCACATCTGATCATCTACCTAGCTTATACCAGGGGAAAAAACCTATCATTGATTACATTTTATGATTCAATGTTTGCATGTACCAACTAGTCTTCCAGCCTATTGAATAAGAGAAGCAATTTATCTTCTGTTGTAATTTTATTCCTCTATTAAATAAACAATTGCAATATGACACATGTGAATCAATCACAATTTTATGTTATAGGGTCATTGATTTAGAATAGGATCTCATTGCTACACATATTATAGATCATCCTCATATTACTACTAGTACTACATCACCTAGTTCTTCTCCTTTCCATCTGTTGAGTGTCCTACATCATTTCCATCTCCTCCACCCCATAAACAAGCTCAGTTTACTCCAATGCATAAGCATCCTTCATCTCCTCCTCCATGTAGGACTACACCTCAAACTCCTACTGTTTAACATGATCCATTACATTTTTCTCATCATGCTTGACCTCATGATGTGTTCATACATTACTTGACATGTTTTTGATTCACTTACCTTATAACCAATATCATCCACCACATTGCTTGTAATGCCACCATGATAGACCTTACTACAACTATCACCATATCAATGGCCATAGAGACAATGATTGTTATGCCCTTTATGATCACTTACAAAAATTAGAAGATAAGGGCATCATCTCCTTTGGTGCTTGCTCACGTCAGAGGTCTATATCTCCACTCCGTTGTAGGTTTGTTATTATTCCGGTTGAGTTATTTCCTTCAATTAGCTATAAGTTCATTGTTTATCTACTTCCATAGGTTATTACTCATGCATGCTCTCCATCTTATCCATCCATTTATGCATCATCTCATCCAACGTGTCATGTTACCACCACACATTATCTTCCACAGCCCTCAACACTTACAACTCATAGTGCCCACCACTGCTTCGCCCATCATTAACACCACTCCACATAACATATAGTTTGGCTTATATATGCATGTTTCTTTCTCTCCACACGCTTCAACCGCTTCACATAGGCTTGGTCTTTTGTAGGTTATTTCTATCACATTTCACCCCAACGACACACTCATGTTCTTCTAGCTCTTACATGACTATTGAGGGATCTCTTACAATAATAAACTCACCATATCTTCACGTTAAACATTATATCGACATATCTATCCAACATACACTATCATATCACTTCTTGATGACATAATCTTACTTTACGGTTCATTCTTGACTATTGAGGGGTCTTATATAAATTAACCTAATCATATACACACTAGGGGGAATTGCTACTATCCCCCTATTCATCATACTAACACATGATTTACTACACTATTACGATCATCCTATTCACATATTATTTCACATTTTTCATTTTTTACTTCATAATTCATACAATACACGTTTTCATCATTTATCTATACACTACACACATCACCTATAATCAACTACACTATCTCATAATTAATGATCATCAACAACTATATGCTACAAAATCAAATTAACACAAAAATATTCACAACATAAAAACATCCAATATAATGATAATCATCAACACATCGTATATATAGATATATGAGTCCCAATCATCATTAGTAAACATCTATAAATCTCGATAAAAATCATAGTTACAAAACAAACAATGTTGGGGGGAAACTCCCCTACATAAATACATCTAAATAGGTCATATCTCATCATCGTTATCACTATCTATCATTGTGGGATCCTTAGAGCTAGAATCTTCACTGATCAATCTGCATCGCTGATCGCAACCCCTATATCTCTCTACCTTCCTACGTAATAGTGTATTCTCCCTAGACTGCTCTGTAAAATGACTCTGCAACTTCACAAACCATGTAAGTACATCTTGAGATAAAGGACCTCCACCAATAGCCTCTCTAGTTCTCAGTGTCTCCTCTCGTGCCTCGTATCACTCACTCAATAGCATTGTATATGTCACCACTACTAGTGCCACTGGGTCAAACAAAGTGTGCATGCTCACTCACAATAGAATCAACCCTCTCTAGTGTAACATTAACCATGAATAAATTAGTGGGAACATTCTATGTCAAGGTGCAAATTGATGTGTCCATAATCAATTACTAATACACATGGCCTATAACAACAAATTCACACATTAGAAAATAATAATAATTCAAACAACCCAATAGTGGAAAAATCACATCACTTTAAAAATGTTTATGCTCTACTATTGTTGTCGCTACATCATTGGGGGTATGTCCCTGCCCCTTTACCCCTCCACCTGGTGGTACTCCTGTTGTATTTTCCAACACTAGAAACAAGAACACCCACCGATGTGAGGCCCACCATGCACGATATGCCTCTGTATACCCCAAATCATCTGCATCTATTAGCTCTATCACTGCATCTACCCTGTCTAGCCTTAGAGGTAATAGCTAATTTTTTGTGGGACCTGGTCTATTCCCAACCATCCTTGGTGCCCTAATAGCTCTAACCCATAGATTTGGTTATGGGGGCATGACCTATGCCATACCAAAGTGTTGTGAAATCTGCTCAACCTGAAATAACTCAACCACCATTGTAAATCAATCCTCTAACCACATCATCCAATGTACACATCGTAGCTCTATTGCATCCTCTGACCATCCTCTATAGTCTTGGTATGGCCTGCATATAATGGCCTCTAGCCCCATGTGATCCAACATAGCTCTATATGTGTTTGTGTCCATCTTCCTCCCACACACACTAACCCACCTCTAGATGCAAAAATGTCATAGCCTCGATGCCACCTCCATGCTCCTCTTATGTTAATATATATATATATATATATATATATATATATATATATATATATCCCTATACAAGTGTGCTAGTATACATCGTTCCCATGTATACCTAGTGCCCCCCACCTCTATCTAGTGATAGATATCATACATATTATATAAGATGCCTACATCACCTCCCTCCACTGCAATGGATGATGTAATCACCATGGAAATAAAATTTTGTGATTGTGGAACCCCTAATCTCATAATAGCATCAAGGCTAATATGGGCCTTGACAAGCACTTGAGTCCCCACAAAAATAATTCCTACCAACACTCATCTTCCTCTGCATATATCCACTACCATAACATGTACCATATTTCCAACAATAGTTAATCAAAATATGTGATACACATCTTTGTAATGTGAATTTCATCTCCCCTTTCGGTAACCAAAAGGTATATGTATCCGCACACCTCCTCTCACACAACATTATAAGCATAGGTATGTTATGGGGCACATCCCCCATCCTCACTATGTGTCAAAGGATGGAATGATTCAGGACATCCCACTCATCATCTAATAACCCTAATCTGAGAATGTACTCAAATGGCAGTCACCACAAAATTCTCTCAATTAAATATCCCTTTACACACCTCAAAACAACACCAAAAACATCATTAGAACATCATGCATATAAAAAACATACTCATCAACAACATCAACACACATCAACTTGTTAATTTACATTAGTCTCGACTCAACTCATACTCTCTGGACATGGGCGCCCATAAGCAGCAATGGGGCATCTAGAAGTAGGGACACCAACACCTATGTCTGGGTGCTCTTGTCTTGAAGGCCATTAACGTATTCACTACTCTTGTGTAGGTTTATAATTCTAGGAAATTCAAAAATAAAAATTTCACAAAAATTCATCAAAAAGACTAATATCCACACATTTTTTTGTAAAATATCATGCTTACTAACTCCATCATCATACACGATACTATTGTTGTCGTCACCATCTCAATTCAACTCGATCATGTTTTTTTTAGTTGCGACATCCTTACACACCCAAAGCTCACTATCACACTCACAAAAAATACAAATGAACTTGCT
>CM034146.1:344882796-344916084 GCA_019776745.2 Taxus chinensis
ATGGATGAGGAAAAAGTAAAGGCAATTCTGGAATGGCCTATTCCAAGGAATGTGACAGAGGTTCGTAGTTTTCATGGATTGGAAACTTTTTATAGGAAGTTCATCAGGAATTTCAGTAGCATTGTTGCACCCATAACAGAGTGTACAAAAGGGAGGGAGTTTGTATGGACTAAGGCAGCAACAGATAGTTTTGAATTGTTGAAGAAGAAAGTATTAGAAGCACCTGTTTTGGTATTGCCAGATTTTAGCAAGGTCTTTGAGGTTGACTGTGATGCCTCACATGTTGGGATTGGAGCTGTGTTGAGTCAAGAAGGACGACCAGTGACATTCTTTAGTGAAAAGCTAAATGAAGTCAGGAGGAAATATTCTACTTATGATGTGGAATTTTATGCTATTGTTCAGGCACTAAGGAACTGGAGACATTACTTGGTAGCAAAGGAATTCGTACTCTTCACTGACCATGAAGCCTTGAGGTATGTAAACACACAGAAGAAACTAAATAGTAGGCATGCAAAATGGGTTTCATTTTTGCAAGAATACACTTTTGTTTTAAAGCATAAGTCAGGTAAGCAGAATCAAGTTGCTGATGCCTTGAGTAGGCGTGTAGCCCTTTTGACAACAATGGAAAATAAAGTCCTAGGGTTTGAGGCAGTTAAGGAATTGTATGAAGGTGATCCTGATTTTGGTGATGTTGTTAGAAAGCTTAAGGAGCCTACAGTAGGTAGTGATTCTTTTGATTATTTGATACAGGATGGTTATTTGTTTAGGGGGAAACAATTGTGCATCCCTGCTGGTTCAATGAGAGAAAATATTATAAGAGAATTGCATAGTGGAGGGTTGGCTGGACACTTTGGTATAAGTAAGAAAATTTATCTTGTCGTAGAAAAGTATTATTGGCCAAAGGTAAAGAGGGACATCAGTAGGGTTGTAGCAAGATGTAGAGTGTGTCAAATGGCTAAGGGTCATGCACAGAATACTGGGTTGTATATGCCATTGCCTATCCCTACAGGGCCATGGGTTGATCTGAGTATGGATTTTGTGTTAGGGCTTCCTAACACACAGCGAGGGAATGATTCTATCTTTGTTGTGGTTGATAGATTCTCTAAGATGGCACATTTTATTTCTTGTAAAAAAACTAATGATGCTTCCAGAATTGCAGATTTGTTTTTTTCAGAAGTGGTTCGATTGTATGGAATTCCAAAAACGATCACTTCAGATCGGGACACGAAGTTTTTGAGTCACTTTTGGAGGACTCTGTGGAAGAAATTGGGGACACAACTACAGTTCAGTAGTGCATATCACCCCCAGACTGATGGGCAGACTGAAGTAGTGAACAGAAGCTTGGGAAATCTCCTACGTTGTATAGTTGGAGAAAAGCCAAAACAATGGGACTTAGCTTTACCTCAAGCTGAGTTTGCATATAATAGCTCGATAAACAGGTCAACAGGGAGGTCTCCTTTCCAGATTGTATATGGTAGGAATCCAAAGGGGGTCCTTGATCTAATTGTTCTACCAGGTGAAGATGAAACTAGTGATGATGCAGAAGCATTTGCAGAACACATTCTACAGCTACAAGATGAAGTGAGGGAAAAGCTGAAAGTGAGTAATGCACAATATAAAACGGCTGCAGATGCCAGTAGGAGAGTAAGTGTATTTGAAGAAGGAGATATGGTGATGGTTCATCTTAGAAAAGAGAGGTTTCCAAAGGGAACATATAATAAACTCAAGTATAAGAAGATTGGGCCATGTAGGATTCTGAAGAAAATGAGTGATAATGCCTACAAGGTGGAGTTACCTGAAAACTTTGCTATCTCACCAGTTTTTAATGTTTCTGATTTATATAAGTTTCCAGGTCATGATGAAAATGTTGCAGAGGAGGAAGAAATAAACTGGAAGAAACAGGTGCCGAAGGAGAAAAAGGAGAGGGTAATGCGTGTCTTGGACCAAAAGACAATCACTACTAGACAAGGGAGCTACAACAGATATTTGGTACAGTGGGAAGGTTTGCAACAAGAAGAAAACACTTGGATTCCTGAGTGGGAGCTGAGGAAAATTGACAGTGCAAAATTAGATGAGTTCCGTCAACAGAATTTGCAGGAGCTGAATTCTTTTCAACCAGGGGAGAATGATGCGGGAGCATAACTTGCAGAGGCCATAACTTTTGATCCGACCGTTGGATCGTCATGAAATTTTACAGGGTGGTAGATATACATTAGTACTATGCTGGGGACAACATTGCCTGCAAGGTTGTGCTCATTTTTGGCACATTTTCGGGCTCGGATTCCGTCATCTAGTGGTCTAAAATTGGCTCCGAATGTTTTTTCTACTTTTCTCTAGGTCTTAGAACTTTAATAATTTTTGTTGTGCTTTTCAGAATAAGTCCAAATTTCGCGTGAGCCCTAATTTATGAATGCATATTTGGCACACAAATTTTGGGGTCAATCTGAGTTGTTTTACATTTTAGGGTTTTTTGGCATTTTAGGGTTTTTGGCATTTTAGGGTTTAGAGTAGTCTTGAAATAAAAGGAGAATGCTAATGATGTAATAGAACGGTGTGAATTCCAGAATGAGAAGTAAGCTATTGTGAAACTCCTGGTTTTATTTGCAAAGGTGTTTATGTGTGTTTTTGGAGGTATTTCAACCTCTTGCAGCTGGATTCACATCACTACATGGTGAATACAATGATTATATAATGAAGAAAAATGAATTTGTACATTGTATATTCAATTTTTGAAATACAAGTGTCCAATCAACCTCTAACCTTCATATTAGAATGGATATTTGGAAAATCAATCAAGTGTTTTATTTTTGTATAAGATCATGAAAGAAGATTAAGCTAGACTGGAATGATTGGCTACAGATTTCTCGTGGTGCTGAAGAAGGATAGCCTTATCTTCATTATGACTGTAACCCACACATTGTTTACAGGGATGTGAAGACTTTTAACATTATTTTGGATTATAATTTTGACACAAATTTGTCAGACTTTGGCATTTCCAATTGCATTTCCTCGGCCAAACACCACACCTCTACCTATGTTATGGGTACCATTTGTTACATTGACCCAGAATATACAAGAACATCAAGGTTGAATAAGAAATCTGTAGTACACTCTTCTGCTGATGCCTGCTCATAAATACTAGTCTCTACTTTGATAGCACCTCCACTGCTACTTTACTCAACACTACTTGTATCCAAACCGGAAGTCCTGTTCTAGAGGCATAAAATGTATTCATGTTTTGTGCACATAAAATTGTCCACAAAAGGTGAGGAATCCTCATATAAGATTTAAAATTGTATATGTATGAATTTGTAACAAATGTAAAATTTACAGATAGAACCTTTCAATGTAAAGATGATGACAGATCAATTTTGTTATTTCTTGACTCAGAAAAAATACAATTATGGAACAATGAGTGTTTTGATTGATGTAAACTATAAAATAATGGTTCAATGTATCTTCGAGGGTGTAAGAAAATCTTTCTCATAAACAGTTTGCTTGCACTGTGTCAAGGATTATTTCATTTTCTTGCTCACAGAAGTGACACATTGTTTATACAGAGAATGGAACAATTTACAAGCATAAAGTCTACTATATTTCAGAGTAATAGAATTTGTGATATACATAAAATCCTATATTTTTCGTTTAATTTTAATGATTACTCGCAGGTATAGTTTATAATAATAAACACTAGTGAACTTTTACAATCTAAAAAAACTTTACTTGAGTTGTTACAAGGTATATTTCGGGGTGAGAACGTAATTTTATTGTGAGTTCCACCAGAAGTCAAAATAACACCACTAGCATTTAAGGCCAATGTCAAATTTAAGGATATGTGCATGCTAAAAATTGAAAGCACATGCCTTGCACTTTCAAAGTTTGAGATTCAAACTATGAAAGTGTGAGTGTAAAACTTCACACTTTCAAGGTGTGAATCTCAAAATTTTAAAGTGGGGGCTCGCACTTTCAGAGTGCAAGGCTCAGATTCTTTAGAGTGCAAGGATATCACTTTGAAAGTGCGAGGCTCATGCTTTTCATTGTTATGGGGCTCACACTTACAAAGTGGCTGGGCTCTCTAACTTATAGATCGTGTGGCTCGTACTTCGAAACCGTGAGGCTCTCTAACTTTTAGAGTGCGACCCCCACACTTTGAGAGTGTGAGGCTTGTACTTTCAGAGTACGGGGCTCAAACTTAAATACAACGGGATCATGAATTATAATAGTTATCGACAACTAACCTTACATCTAGGCTTTTTCACTTTCATTTAATACAATAGGCTCATGAGTTATAAGAGTTAGCGGTCACTCACCTTAGATCAATACTCATGACTTATAAGAGTTAGTGACCACTCATCTGTACATCGAGGCTCATGAATTATAAGAGTTAGTGACTGCTCACCTTAGATCGATGCTCATGACTTATAAGAGTTGTCGACCACTCACCTCACATCGAGGCTCGTGACTTATAAGAGTTAGTGACCGCTCACCTTAATACAATGGGCTCAACAAATAATAGTTAGTAGTTGCTAGCCTTACATAATCTCAACATTAGAAATCTAAGAAATGAAGAAATTGAAATCTAATAAAAGCCAAATTGGAATCCAATAATAGCGAAATCAGAATCCAATAATAGCGATATTGGAATCCAATAATAGCGAAATTGGAACTAGAATAATTCCAATAAGAATCCAATATTGCTACTAATGGATTCTGATAATAGTAATAATGAAATTTAATATAGACAAAAATGGAATCCAATATACGAAAAAACGGAGATGAATTTCTTCCAATACTTGAAATACTGGAGTCTCAATTCACTTGAATATGTCCCAATTTAGTGAAATAAGCGTTCTAAAGTCAGTATAGGAAATGCGCTCAGTCATAAGGTAGGTTGGATTGTAAATGGTATAAATATATGTGATCCACAAACCTTCACAAATGGATAAAATGGTTGTGTGATGCTAAAATGATGGCTGACCATATTTAAAGTAACTTGAAAGAAAAAAAAATCCAACAAGATATTAGCAAAAGAAACACAAAAGGCGAAGGCTAAACAAGTAGAAATCCAAGTAGAGATTGATGCCTGGAATATAGGAGTTGGAGAAATCGTAAAGGAAATCGAATACTAAAATATGAAGATAGGAAAAAATTATATGTAGAGCACATGACACCCTTGAAAATATTGGGTATATAAATTATAAAAATGGTAAAAGCTTACAAGTTAGCAGATAAAATATTGGAAGTCGGCCCTATAGAGGTTGCAAATAAATAATTGCAAGAACTACTAGAAGTTTTGGAAATAGGGTAAGATTCACTTAAAAAAGAATGGATTTATGCTAAGGTATTATCTAATGCATTTGGTCATGCACCAAAATATTTAATATCTCTCAAAGAGGCCACGAAAAAAAATTTAATGAGGTAAAAAACATCTAATTCAAAGAATTCTGATGAAAATATAAATATTTTGGAGTAATTATATGTACTTTATAAGGTGTTAAGAAATAAAAATGGTGATCCAATATGGTTTTAAAGAATATTTTAAAAATTTACTAGAGGATATGGACAACGTAACAAAGAGATATCTTCACTAGAGGAACAATTCATGAAAATAAAGGATATTTTAGATATTGGTTATATGAATTCAGAGAGAATTAAGAAGTCTATAGAAGAGGCCATAAAATTCAAGGGATATTAAAAATTAGCATTAGGAAGATGGGAAACACTGAAGATAAAACTAAAAATAAGAGTACCCAAAGTATTTTCTTTGCAAGATAAAATTACCTAAAAATAAGAGTGCAAGAAATGATTATCTAAGGATGAGAAATATATTTAGTGTGGGGAGACGTTGACACTCGAAAAGGAACAATAATAAATTCTTATATCATGCAAGAGGTAGTGATAAGCATGATGCAAGTTAGTTGGGTTATGTAGAATGAGTAGATATTTAAGATAGTGTAATAATTGAAGAGGAAATAGATAATATAGAAATAGGTGGATGTCAAGGAATCAAGAGGAGGCTCTAAATAATTTCAAGTGGATTCCAAATAATTTCCAAAAAGGGATTGGAAGGTCTTATAATCGTAATTAGTAGAATATTCCATTATAATTGGCTGGGTTATGTTGCCAATACCCTTGTAATCTCATTTATAAAGGTCATTTTGTATTTTGTAGAAATTTTACCTTTTTGTAATACTTTGAGAGCTTCCGTAACTTTTGATAGATTGTAAGATATTATGGAAACATAGTGTTTCAATGTATGGTTTGTAAAAATTTATCATGTCACTAAATATGGAAGGGTTTGAATGAGTTTTTTTAATATTTATACTCATTTTATCATAGATATTATTCAATTAGTCTATATTTAATTTTTAGGTTATAAACTTGTGTCAGATCTTCATGAATCTCTCACATTATGAGGTTTATTATTTTTCTCTTTATGCCTCAGGAAATACCTTTAATTGAAAGTGTGATTTGAAGTTTTTATGCACTATAAAAGTAATTCATTATGCAATCAACATTTATTTAATATAGTATTTTTTCAATATTCCACACTAACACTACCATCTATGCCCCATATTTCCTTTGAAATCTTGTGTCTATGGTGTTTGATGGCTTGATCATGGTGGAATTCTCTAATTGATGTTCCTTGAGTGTTCCTAAACCTAGCCTACTCTACCCCTATCCCTATACCCATTTATTTTGGCATAGGTTTATATTGTGGTTACTAATGTTGATGGTGTTGTTATTGTTTATGGTGAAAACGACGAGGTATAAAATCTGAAGGTTGGAATCCTCCTCTAAGTGGGGGGATTCTAAAATAACAATCTTGGAGTTATGTCGATGTTTAATATCTCGCACGAGCCTCTCCCTATATTTTTGATGTTTCCCTTTATTCTTCTCCATGATGTAGGATTTCCCCATTGTGACTACTAACTTATATGGAGAAAGAATATGTATGGATATTTTAATATCCAAATTCAAGTTTCAAATCAACCCATTTTATTGCAGCTTTTCATATTGTAGATAATCAACATAATATAGCAAGTCTAAAAAAATTCCATCATACCAAGCCAATGGGAAAATGACCCATTCAAACTTGTGAAACTCATATATCCTCTTGTGGAACAATATTAAAATATAATGCACATTGAATTTTTCTACAAAAATATCCTAAGTTATCCTATCCATAGTGACACAAAGCTTCTTCTCCTTGTGCTTACACCAAACCCCAACACCTTCTCTTAACTAAACAATTAAGAAATGGGCCCAAAGATTCATCTTATACTTATTGACCCTCAATTTCTTGCCCATGTTAACCAATCAATCCTATGCCTCAAAATTATTTTGTGTGAATTGAAGAAGTCAATCGATTGATATTTAAGATCCGTCTTATACCATTTCTTACATCAAGTCTACAATGGTGATGGATGTGTCTCCTAATAGGCATCCATAACCTATCAGAAATTGATGAGATATCCCTTTCGAGAAAGATGTTTACACCTATGTGCCTAATTTGATCATTTGTTAGATTGTTGTGTCTCATGAGAGGGTTGTTATGAACATTCTCCAAAGATATCCTAAACTCTAGTTAATTTATCTTATAGTATAACCAACATATATTAAAGGGCCTATAAAATCTAGGGTCATTTGTCTATATTTACTTTTGGATGTCCAATGGGTGGGTGATTCTCATGTTCCATTTGTTGGGTATGTTCCCTACATTTTCACATTAGTGCCATATTGAACAACACAAGGAGAAGGTTAGATGAATCGGTTAAAAAAGGGATAACAATACTCTACCCATAGTTTTGTCTATTGAAACCATGCTCTAATACCAAAATATGACTCCCATAAATCACATACATAAATAAAACCATAAAAGGAATTTTTTATTTTTTCGTTAAATAGATATTGTTAAGTTTTATGGATTGTAGCTCTGTTTATGTAAAATGCAACTGAGGGAACAAGATAATGTTTGATAGGTCATATGAATATTCAATCAAAGGAACTATGGATTACCTTAAAAATTGACAGGAGATAATTGGAATTTAAAATCTTGTAAAATTTATTAATTCCTAAAAAGGGTCCTCAAGATGAGCATGATCCTAAGATTTAATTGAAAAATTTCACATTACAAAATTAACGAGGCTGCAAATAATTTTAAGTGAAAAGAACGGGCAAGGGGGTGATCAATAGTTTATTTAAAGAATTAAATTAAAGGGGTCTATATGAATCATCAAAACAATTGATAGTTACAAGTTAAATAAAAACTACCATAAGCCTAATGTTAGGTCACCCAAGGTTAATAATTAATTAAAAAATCATTTAATAAAATAAAATCCACTCAAGTTAAATTAACTGGTCAGTAAGAGGAAAGGCAGAGATTAATCTCCATCATTATATCAAAATTTCATGATGCCTAAGATCTAGGGTTCCCATATGGTTTCCTCAATTATCATTATGGGGTGAATATAATTATTTGGAATTTTTTTTATTTCATCATTTCATGTTCTTATTTGCTGAGTTCTTATGTTTTTATCTTTGAGTTTTATTTCATATTGTAGGTAATTATGGAGGCAATACACCCACACATATTACAATCATATATACAAATGTATTTACACACAAAAAATTGTGTATATACATATATAGACTCATATGTAAATACTATCAAGAAGGGAGAAAAAAATTTCAAGTATATATGTGTAGACAAGTTATAAAAAATATACACTCACATATATTCATATATGTATATGTCTATGTAATGCCCCATCTGGGACACCGAAAAACGCACCAAACAGGCTAAAAATTTCAGGTAAATTTTTTTTTGAAGTATTACATCTCTTAAACTCTTTCTTGATTTCTAATTTTATACGATATAATTTCTATAATTTAAAAATTGTTCACTAGCCCTAACTATCTCCTTGTTATTCTTTTCTCTCTCTATTTCTCTTCTCAATTGTTTGTTTGTTCTTTGTAAGGGAAGGGAGCTATTGGGTTTTATTTGATTTTGCATTCTATAATTGGTAGATTTAAAACAATAAAGAAAATAAACATTACTATATATTTTGTTTTGTTGTTATTTTATTACAACTAGATCACAATGCATATGTATCTTTGTTTATATGTTGACAAGTAAAATATGTTTAGGGTTTTAATGGAGGGTGGAGGAAGCCGTGGAGAGGAAGTCCAGGGCGGCACAGAGGAAGGAGGCCGGCACGAGCACAGGGGTGGTGGTTGGATGCGGCAGGGAGGCAAGTTTGGGCGCGGTAGGGCGAGGGCAGGCCGGTTGTGGGGGTGGTTGCGCGGCTGGGCGAGGCAGCGCTGCGGGAGGAAGAGGGACAGGTGAGGGGGGGAAAAAAAACTGGAGCAGCACAGGCGGAGGCGGATCCGTGGTTTGAGGGGCGCGCAGGAGTGTACAAGGGGCGTGCGGAAGTGTACAGGCCGGGGCAGGGTGTTGGAGGCGGCGGGTGTACAGAGGGGGCGGAACAGTGCTGCGCGGGAGGGGAAACAGGCCGTATGGACCAGCGGAGGGGTGCGGTGGGGCAGTGCGGCGGCGCGTCCCCCATGGGAAATACAGGGGTGTGGGGTCTGTGGGGGGGTAGCGCCCCCCCCATGGTGTTACAGGGGTGCGGGGTGGGGGCCGAACACCCCCCCCCCATATTATATATATATTTTTATTCAATTCGTATAATTTTTATTCAATTCGTATAATTACAAAAACAATATTTGAATTTTCTTTTTTCTTTTTTTTTTGCTTGTAAAATTTCCAAACGTATATATATATATATATATAGTTTTTAAAAAAAACGTTATATATATATATCAGTACTTATAAAAAATGAAATAACAGAATATATATATATATATATAATATATATATATATATATGTGTGTGTGTGTGTGTGTGTGTGTGTGTGTGTGTGTGTGTGTGTGTGTGTGTGTGTGTGTTTTTAATCTTGGAAGTTAAACTTGTTAACAACAATATTGATTTATAGTATAAGCCCTTACAAGTAAGTTAAAACGGTGTATGCATCTATTCAGCTGTATCAAACGAATAATGTATGGATTATTCCTTTACAAGAAAAGAAGAAAAATAGAAATTATTTCAAGATGTAAATTGCAGATTTCTATTTACTACTTCTATGACTAATGAGCCCATATTTTTCCAGTAACTTGCATTTCTTTCAAAATAAAAATGTTTTCTTCCTCTAGTAATTACCAAACTTCAAGTAACAAAAAATTTCCTTTCCAATGCAAGATAGATTTAAAGCTTTCAGATTTGCGCACTAACAAGATTCCTAATATTCTTGATATATATGTACATATATATTTATTTTTCATTCAAATACGGGTTACCAAAATTTCACTTTCAAGGGTCTTAAATGTAATGTGTAACATGCTCTCAAAACATACATAACTATTCCTTAAATGAGTTACAAGTCTCTCACAAGAGGTTTTAAGGAAAATGCTAAATCATTAATGACTTCTCATTTATAAGAATGAAAATTACAAACTAAGAGTTTTACAAGAGGTGCAAGTTTCCACAAAGCCTTGACCAAAAGATACAAGGAGATAATGTTCCCAAAAAGAGAGAAGAAGCCAAACAGGACTCCAACAACACTAATTATCAATCTTGAGCTCCAAACTTGATGCCTTCGAGAAAACCAACAAGAAGAAGAGCTTGTTTGCCACCCAACCATAGGCATCATCACATGCCTATCCCAAGGTTGGGATGCATGCTAGCCTCCCCCAAGCCCATGGGAAAGAGGATAGCTACCAAAAATTACACAAGGTGGAGGGTAAAACAACAATGAAACAAGCACACAAACATAAAGTTCACAACAACACAAGACTCCAATTTACAAGGAGGAGAACCCATGTTCATCCTCAAAATGGGGAAGAGAGGAGAAAGTTCTCCAAAGTTATACAATAAAATTTCTTGCACATACAAACATCTCCAAATCCTCCTTATTGCTCCTAATCAAATCAAGCCCTCCTTATTCCTTCCCCTTTCTCCAAATCCTTCTTGGAAGGATTTTCAAACCCCAAAGGGGTTTCCTTACCAAGAATGGGGAAGGAGATTCAAGCCAAATGAATCAACTTCCCCACCTCAACCAATGAGGGAAAAATAATAAGACTCCTCAAGGCTTGTCCATCAAGCCTTGAGGATTGAGAGGGAAAATTCCCTCTCTCTTCCCCCACACTCCAAACTCCATCATGCCATATGATGGAGGGAGTAAACACAAGCAAGAAACCAAAATCTACATTCAACAATTAACAATTCCAAGCAATCAATCTAACAACAAAATTAAAGCAACACGACAATAAGACATAAGAGCCTACCTCAAGGAACGCTTTCCAAAAAGCTTCCTAACTTCAAGTTTTGTTTTCCACTCTTGACTCCAAGCCAATCTCAAGCTCCAAATCACCCAAGCATCCAAAATCAAGATGTTCCAAAAAAAAGTTCCTCTCTTTTCCCATGGATGGGAATTTGAAGAGGAGCAAGCAAACATCCTCACTAATGAGGGGGTGACATGTGTCACCCCTCTCCCTCCTCATGGTCAAAGATGCCAAAACAAAAGAGAGAAAGTGTAAAATTATCTTTTTGCCCTCTTCTCCCAAATTCCCTTAAATGTTAGCAAGACAAAACTAGTGGCACTTTTGATAAACACACAAATCCACATCCCTTACATGGATGTGACAAAACAAGGGGTAGAAAGGGAGGGAAAACTCCCTCTAGCCTTGAAAACAAGCCCCCCTACCCATTAGGTAGGGTCCAAGGGCTCATATTTGTGATAGGGGGACTCCCAAGCTACAAATGGGTCCCCAAAAATGCCCAAAATACCCTAATTTCGGGTTTTGCATTTTGGCACAAGGGTAGAGGGTGTGGGGACCACCCAAGGGTCTCACATGTGACCCTAAACCCTTGTGATTAAGTGACTCATTAACAAAATCAACAATTTAAAAGAAAGAGGAGTTATTAACTCCCAAAACAAGTTTACAACTTAACCAACTACCCTAACCAAAATTAATAAATCAAAACACAATACATTACATACATTGGGGTCACTCATAGTGCCCATAATTAATAATCATCTATCCTAAGGATTCACACAGTGAACATGGCTATGACTCAGCCCGTGGGCTGCTTGTGCAAGATTGAGTAATTGGCCTGAATCCCACGTTCTCTTGTAAACCTGTCACCTGCACACTCATTGCACACATTAACCGCACCTGTCCGATACAATATAATTAAATGACATAGTAAGATATCAATGAATGCTAAACTAACCTAACATCCTACTGAAATCAAGATGTGACAACTATCCATCAATATAATTAGGTTCCAAGCACATCATATTCATTAGTTTCCATGTCATAACAAGAAAATGCGACAATAAAGAAATTAGGTTAAATTGGCGCTATACGCCTGAATGTCACACATGTCTAATAAAATCAAATATATAAATATAATGTCCAAGATATCACCAATCCCTATCAAAACATGTCTATGAGCAAATAAACAACAAGCTACTGAGCTATAAAAAGTGTGGGCACTACAGTCTACACATATTTTATTTCCTTTTTTTGCAAAACAAATTATCTGAGAGAGTATATAATTTTTGTTGCAGACTGGTTGATTGGAACAAACATACATATTATGAGGAGGGTCAAACCCTATAAAGAAAGTATCATCAAGATGTGACTCCACAACCATGGTGTATGTCAATGAGATGGTGGATCGGAAGCGACTCTTGGCTACATGGATTATTTGGAGGGGGAGAACAACATATATATCACCCCAACTCTTATGGGTTTTATAAGATGATAATATTATCCCCTTATTTCTTGGATATGAGGGAGAGGGTTGTGTGTAACAAAACTACCCTCAAAAAAAGTTTTTTAAACTAATCATGGGGTCAAATCTAGTTGACCCCTATTATATTTTTTTATAAACAGAGGGGTTGGGTCTATAGTTTTTGTTTTTGTTTTTTTATTGAAATTTATAGGGGTATATATACATTTGTATGTATGTATATATACAGATATATGTATATTTAAATATTAAAAATAAATATTTTAAAGAATCTCTCATCCTCCAAGTATGTATTTTTATGTATTATGTTAAATTTGGATATACGATATTAACAAGAATTTTTTTATGTACATATCTTTTTAATGTTTTTTCTATAAAATATTAAATTTGGATATCTAATTAAAAAAGAAACATTTCAAGGTATTTATCATTGTACAAGTGTTTTTCAAACAACCATTTGTGTATGCAATCAGTAATTGGAAACAAAATGATATTTAAGGAAATAATAAGCACATACAAGAATGTGCACAATGAGTCATTGTCTTTTGTAAAGATTAAACTATGTATGCATAAATTTAATTTTACAATTCAATGGGGTTCGAAGGAAGAAAAAAACATGTATAAAATTGGTGCCTTCAAAAGGATTAGAAATGCCCAAATCTTCATCTCAAAACAAATTTTAGATTCAAAAGTTATTACTTTTTCTTTAGCTAAGAAAGATAGGATATCTAAAACACCATTTAGTCTTTCAATATCAAAACACAATTCTATAAAAAATCAAACAATAAAATAAGGAATGGTTTTCCCTCATAAACATCTACAAAATAAAATAACACAAACATGTAGCCTTCACAATGATCATACAACTCAAGTTTAGAAAACCAGAGAGGGGCATGTCTCAACTCATAATTTTTCAAACTAACTTTACACTTCCAAATATAACTAAAAATACAATCTTAAGAACATAATTCGAAGGTAAAAACAGGGGAATTTTTCATCTAATAAGAAGATATCTAAGGAATATTCTCAACCACATAACTCTAAAAATTATATCCCACAACACATGAATTGGTAGAATCCAATATGATCTAAAAACTTTAAATTTTCCAAAAGAAAGGTGTTTACCTCCTAGCCTATTAGTATCATCATAACGAATCCTCACCAAGTTTTGTTCATGCATAGGCTCCCCCAAGCCTACGGGAAAGAGGAATACTTCAACTATGTGTAGGGCTCAACAAAGGCATCGATTACCATTAAAATAGTAATCAACAACCATTAAATCCAAAATATCAAATCCCAAAGAATAAAAAACAAGTGAGCAAATTCCTAAGAAAAAGGGAGATGGTATTTTTTGGGCATAGAAAACTGAAAGACTTGTTTTCCAAGCACAAAATAATCCTTCTTAGACCTCCCAAATAAATTTCAAGTGGTGATATTTTAAAAAGATTTTCCTCCATATCTATTAAGAGGAGGGGTTATAGAGACTTATGGTATATCCATACTTTCCCATCCGCGTACTCTCCCTAAAGAGCTTATCCAATAAGCCAAGATGGAACAAGGTTCCGCACTCTCTTTCGATATATCGAATGTTAATAAGAAAAACATAAGATCAAGAAAGAACATAGAGAAAAAAACCCTAAAATAACCCAAATGTACACAATCATAATGATTAAATCCCTCCAAAGTCCCATATTTCATTCAAAATTTCAAGATAGTAAAAACAATAATTATATGCATGCTAAAGAACCTAAGCTAATTTATGAAGGAATTAACACCTAGTAAATCCTAGCCCAATTGTTTAACCAAATTCATCAAGATAAAACATGAAAAGAAGCTAAGTAATTTGCTTAAAATGTTAAAAGAAAAGTATGCACACCTCCTTTTGTAACTAGATGTTATTTTGATATGTAGATATTTCCTTTTAAGCCAAATTCAAGCCATGCACAATCAAGGATGCTTGATAAAAGGAAGAAATATCCAAAAATGGCCCAAAGGCCATGTTTGAATATTCTATTATTACTTTTAGCAAGTAAGGGAGTTTCTCAATTTAGCAAACCTTCCTATAATAGAAATGCTCTTTTGAGTAATAGGTATCATGGTGTAGATTGGTAGGAAGATACTAGGTTACATTTATAGCTTTCCAATTTGGGAGAAGCATATATCCTAGTGAAGGTGGGATAATAGAGATGTAGAATTAGGAATGGATAATCATGATTAGAAGAGATTGATTAGCATTAATGACCCATGGGAGTTAGGGAAGGTTTAACTAATCAATTGGGATTAATTAATAAGCCATGTTTAGCTTGTAGAAGCTATTTGGGGATGATTTGGAGAGAAATTAGTATAATTAGAGGGGTTTGAGAGTGAGATTTAATTAATAAGAGGGTTTATTAATTAAATACAAGATTGTAAAAGGGTAATTAATTAATTAAAAGAGTATTTTAACTCACAAAGTGATGTTAATTAGCATATAGGATGGGGAAAAACTAATTTATTAATAAGATATTGTTAATTAACTGTGAGGATGGTGAATATTAGCTAATTAGCAAAAAATCACTGATTATAGTGTGAAAATGGAAAAAAGGTCAATTGGTACAATTTTAGTATTAAAATTGTGCGGAGGAAATTAGGTGTCTACATTTTATCCTCTTTAATGTGGTGTAGCGCGAGCGATGCCATTTCAAATATTTAGTAGATCATTTCATTTTGTATGGGTAGAAGAAAAATTAGTAACATGGATGATGCCCCCTCAAGTGTTGATGAGGTGACAGAAGAAAGCAATGAACACTCAAAAAGAAGAAAAAAAGGACCATGGTAGAAGAAAAATCAATCGTAATGGCCGACAGGCCATTGCGGTGATTAAATCATCACAATGAGGGATTTATAGGGAGGGAGGGGTAAAACAAGTCATTTTCACCTAGTCAATTAGTATAAAAGAGCTCTAGATGATCACAATTAGTAGAGATGACGGTGTCAGAGTTTCTACACCATGTGGAACGAGTTTGGGAGTACTAACAGACACACCACCATAAAGCATAGGTAGATAATGTTATGTATTTTTTATTTTATTTTATTTTCATTTTTAAATTTTATTGCATTTAATACCCAAAAATTAGGGCACATAAGGCCACTAAAATTGACATAGGTCAGTTTCAGTGACATTAGGCTATGTAGCATGGCTTTGTAGAGATTTCAACTACCTTGCTACATCATTAATGAAATTATTGCAAGTTGTGGCAATGTCACCTCAAATGGTGATCTTGCCACAAATTGTAGCGACCTCGCATACCCTAGCGGTGTCGCATATATTCGCAACCTTGTACGCACTATTAGTGAGCTCACAAAATGCATTGAATTCATGCTAGAGCTAGTAACGACCTTGCCAAAATTAGTGGCCTTGCACCTAAGAGTGGCCTTTCCCCAAGGTGTGGCGGCCTTACCAAAACTAGAGTTAAATTTAGATTTTTTTTAATGATTTTCAGAAATGTGTGTGAAATGGGCTAAGTCTAAATATGGATTTTTTTCAATTGTAAGAGTAGTTAGGTGTGATCTAGTTTCACAGGTTTTGATCTTGCGCATTTCGAGTATTGGAGACATTCCATCCACATGATTAGTCACTTTTGGATGGCTTGGATCTCTTTTACATTGCATTGATGCCAACACTCTGAGAAGACATGCATTTTTTAACAACATTAATAAATATATGACACTCGGACATGAGTACCTTCCAGGGTTCGATAGGGGAGATGACCATGACTCTAGAGGATGTCCATTGTATACTATAGATCCCAATTTATAGGAGCTCCCATTTATTATGACAATATGACTTTAGATGACAATATTATCAAAATAAATAGATAATCTGACATACCTAGATGATGACGAACCAACATAGTGCTTTCTGAGATTTTTGATTGAGACTTGATTGAGTATTTTCCATCGGTATTGATGGATATTTTTGGTGGCATCTTGTTTACTAAAAAGAGTGGTCACTAATTTACAGTAGGCTACATGGGTGTGATAATAGGTATTGTTGAGCATGGTTGAGTATTTTTATGGGGATACCATGTTTTGGATCAACTATACATGGATTTACATTTAGTCATCCATAGAGGAGGATAGAGCATAGGCCTCACTACTCTTTTATAGATCCAAGCCTATGAGCACATAACATTGGGTTGACCGGTTGGGCCCTTTGAGGAATTAGAGGATGAAGACCCACGAGTATTTAGATGGATCTGTTTGTTGGCCATTGTGTGTTAGTGTTGTCATTTATGTCAATTATATTGATTGAAAATGGTGTCATGAGGTTATATGTGTCTATATGAGATGTCATTCAGTGTCAAACATGAAGGTTGATTAGTAGTGTTCAAGTTTGGTGAGTACTATGTTGTCTTGGAGCATGTTTGAGTATGCCTAGTCATGGTTTGAGTCCTCCAAAGTGATTTGAAGGTTTTCATGAGGTCAAATAAGGTTGGTATGATGTGTTATATGTGTCTAAGAGTCTACATGATGTCAGCAAGGTCATTTCATGTGATGTCATGGTTGAGTCAGGTCATTCCAAGCTTGTTCTTAGACCTTGACCATGAAGAATGGTATAGAGGTATGATTTTTAGAGATGATAAATACTAATAAACATGGTAGTATAATGTTGGTAGTTTATATGAGGTGTATGGTGAGTTTCAGGTCAGTTTACAGAGGTTTGATTGCGTTTCATGGTCCTTCGGAAGCAAACATGTTAGAATAATACACGTTGGTATAGGTAATTATTAATGGATAGATATTTTTAGACCTATTTGGAATATATGATGAGTATTTAAAGTTATAGGATGTTGTCATGATGCTTTATGAAAAGTTTCAGGTCATTCTAAAGAATATTTTGAAAGTTACATCATTTTTGGTGAAATCGGGTATTCTAGAATGTGTTTTTAAGGAAAAAGTTGACATTCAGATGCTCGTTGTGGGTTGTGTGATTTTCATCGGTACATGATATATTTGGAGTATATTTTTTATGTCAGTTATGAAGTTTTTCCAAAAAATGCGAGGTGGTTTGATTGTCACATTTTTATTAACGATCGTTAAGAAGATAAGTTGCTTCGAAACCCTAGTTACAAGTGACTTGGAGAAAAAGAAGCGTACTAAGTCTATTTTGATTCCTTTTACCAAATTTATGATTGCATGTTTTAGGTTATTCCTCCATATTTATGCAAAGGTAAATTAGATCATGTGAATTTATGTGGGCCCCACCTAAAAAATGCTTGTTTATGAAGAACTTCAGTCTGTGGAAATGTTCTACAAAGAAGGTGATGCATAAATTGACATTGTTTTTTATCCCTAGATTTTTAATAGATGTATATGATAGTTTTAAATCATATTTGAGGTCCTAAATGGAAAAAGTGTGCCCTATTTATGAGGATGGGTTTTTGGGGCAGTTTGGAGCATTCTGTGGTAAAAGTTGAATTACATGAGCTATAGGTAAATTTATCACTTAGTTTGAGTAGTGTTTTGATCTTGGTTCCGATATATTTCAATTGATATATAAAACTTGAGATTTGGATAAGTAAATAATAAGTTATGACCTGTTCTTTGAGGGTCAAATCCGGAAGATGCCCAGTAAAGCATGGTGGTGAGTTGTTTCATGAGATAAGGTGATACTTATGAATTCTTAATGCTTGTTGAAGGTTATTGAGTGATTATAATACATGTATTAGGGTGTTACATGATTTTTTTAATCTTGGAAGTAATTTTGGAGGTAATGGAGTAAGTTGAGCCCAAGACTAGGTCTTGAGTCCTAGAAGTCTAAAGGAGCAATTTCAAAGATAGACATGTTTGAATTCCTTCCACTTAGATTTTGAAGGAAATGTAATATTTTATAGAAAAATTATTCAAATATATTTCCAATGGTATATTTTTTGTCTCATGATGATGATATTTGATAGGTAAACCATATCAATTTGTGAAGAAGAAGGTTATTTGATTTTCAGGACACAATTACTCAAGATGAAATATTGAGGTAGATGTGGCATGTTTTGGACTGGTTGATGATTTTTATAAGTTGGAGAGTGAAGAGAGATGCATTTTTCCCTAATAAATGACTTTGTAAGTCTTGAAATTGGCAGAAATGGTGCAAACTAGTCGAGTTCCTAAACCTGCTTTCCGGGAAACTTAGTTTGGTGAAGAGGAAAGTTGGTGTGGTTTGCACATATGAATGTTTCACGAGATGTAGTAAGCATGGATGTGATATAAATATCAGGATGATTCAAATTATTTTCTACATGCCATATTTGATATGTTCTTAGGTGTTGTTGATGCCCAAAGGTGAAGACTAGTTTCTGGAAATAGCTATTTGGTGAAGGATATGAACCTTCTTGAGTGAGTTATGATAAATTTGATTGGTGAAAGATAATGTATGAACATAGAGGGTGTTTTTATGTCATATTTGACATGTGTGATAAATTTGGGAGCTTTAATAATCACGGTGATGAGGTTTTTGGTGTTTTATCATCCAAGTGATGGGGTTTTGAGTTGTTTTTGTGCTTGTTTGGTGCATTTGGGCATTGCCGAACTAAATGGGTCCATTATGAATTTTTTATGAATGTGTTGGAATGTTTTTAATTTTTTTGGTCTAATTAATGATGTAGGACCGACCTCCCTTATGTTTATGAGATGGAAGGCATATAAAAGTGATGTTTGAGTTCAAATTTAAACTAGTGATCTAGGAGGGAAATATGACCTGCTTGAGAGTGTGTGACGGGTGTCATTATTACCTTCTTTTAATAAAATATTATTTAATGTCATATTCAAACTAGGGGTGTGTCTAAAGCTATATGCACCAAGAATAATTATAGTGATCTAGTAATTGATTGTAGGTATTTATTATTTTTGTATATTTTTTGGGGGTTATTTTTGCAGTGTCTTTAGGATTTCCTGGAAAAAATCCTTATTAAAGATAAACTATAAGAAATTTTCTGAAATAAAAAATCATTGCTGAAATAAATAAATCTTCAGAATTAAACATGTTGCTGGAAGTAAACAAACTCTTGCAGAATGAAACAAAATGTTGGAAATAAACACTCTTTGCATAATGGAACAAATTACTGGAAATAAACGCACGCTGCAGAAGTAAAAAATCTTGCTTGGAAATAAATGCATGTTTGAAAATTCTATTGAAAATTCTTTTAAGGAAATAAGATTCTAACCTATAACACCTGTAGGGACAAGTACGTAACAGAATTCAACTAAAGAATCAAAAGCATTTACAGAATTAACGCTTAACATATTTACGCAAATTGATTAAAAATATAAATACCAATAAAACTAAGAATCCTGCTTCTTGGAGGAGTGGGCCCTTGCTCCACCTTGAATTAGGATTTGACAAAGTTTCATTCTCTCAAAATGAAATGGCTATCTTATTACTGAAATTTTCTGTTTTACAAACTTCACTGTATATCTATATCATATATATCATCTATCTTCCCTTTAATCTATCTATAGGTCCTTATATATATTCCATCATCTGAAGATGCATTTACAATAATAAGTGTTCAATAGTTTTACATCCATCAATAGGTTCTAATGAAAAAAAATAGTGCTCAAAGTAGATGTGGAATTTAGAAACCTTGCCGGACATACAGTTGTCTGATCCTACATAATTATTTTTGGAGTATGAAGAATCAACAATCTGTTGATATACTCCTAATTGGAAGGCCCATTAATTACTCTATCACTGGATGTTGTCAAAATAAATAGAATCCCATTGATTCTAAAACTTTGGAGAAGTTTCGGAACCAAAGGGAACTATTCTGGAATTAATTGAGAAAGTTCCGGAGCTAAGTGCAGGAGTTCTGGAACTAAGTGTTGGAGTTCTGAAACTAAGTCTGAAGGTTTTGAAACTAAGTGATAGAGTTCCTTTGTTGAGTGATGGAGTTATGGAACTAAGCTTGGAGGTTCTAGAGCTAAGCCATATTGAAATCAATGTTTCCAAAAAGGTGTTGGTTGCTTCATACTTTGTTCTTCTGACTGAATGTGACCTATTTTATTACAAAAACTGAATTTCCACACACTTTGTTAGGAATTACAAAGTTTTTAGACATTAGAACTAAATCAAATAAAATATGGACAATTACATCCTAACTTATATTAGATCAAACAAAGCCACAAAATGTAGTCAAACTTGACAAAAAGGAGAATAAAATAAGAACATTTATTCCACATTAATGAGGCATATTTTAGCCTTATCAATGTGACGAGGATTATAAGGGATGAAATCAAAGATAAGTATGTTGTAAAAAATATGAGGAAGGTTATAGAGAATGAGTGAAAGTGTTTGAATCCAAATCAAGGCATGAAAATCCAAGTTTGAGCGAGTTGAAGGAATGAGGGTTTGAAGGTGTGTTAGCTGAATCAGTGATCTCCATCAGTTGTGGCAGCAAAAACATTCAAATATATTTATATTTAGATGTTTGAGTTTGTGATTTATCATCTTAGGGGTTTGCAGCCTCCTTGTGGATTGGGTATTTCACTAAATTAGGTGATGGTGCTCCTTGTAGGGTTGGTTATCTATTAAACTGAGGGATTGGTGCTCCTTGTGAAGTTGGTGCTTCACTAAATCTATTTTACTTTGTTTGATATAAGAAGAGATTCAATTTTTTTTCTTCCCATTTACGGTTTTTCCTAGTTATATCTTGGTGTTCTTGTGTACTCTCTCTTGTGTTATAATCTTATGAATGGTTAACACACATCTAATGATGGTAATGTCATGATTAATGTATGGATGAATGGCTAATTGAATGCATGTATGTTAATATAAAAATGTATTAAGGGTTTAAAGAACTGATTCACCCCCCCTCAATTCATTTTTCTTCCAAAAATTGGTATCAAAGAGAGTCCCTAAGAAGTAATTTTAACAACTTTCAAAGGAGATTATTTTAGAGCACAAACATGGGCAAGTCTTCAGACATTGAGGTTGCATTAAGGATAAAATATGAAGTTGCAGAATATTTGATAAATACTCTACAAGATCATATCAATTGCATGGAGAAAGAGCATGGTCAAGCCATTAAGGGTTTGTAATTGCAAGTGTATAGAGTGAATAAATCCCTAAGCGACAAAGAAGAATTTTGTTCCAGGTATGAAGAGAAGTTGAAATCCATATAATCTAATTTAGTGGATGCATATAGAAAGTTGAAGAAGTATGAGAGGTTAAAAAGAGTACTGAATCTCTTGATGGGATATTAAAGAACAAATATCTGCAAATGACAAGACAGACCTAGGTTTCAAAGGAAAACATAAGGAGAATGATGAAAATTTGGTCCAAGCAGTCAATTAAACATGAAGGAAACAAAAAGGATTGATTTTAAAATGTCTAACTCTATTATACAACCTAATGCTACTAGGTATGGTTATTATTTCAATGGTTATTGCTATATTTTTCGTAATTTTAATCATAGATCTAGAGAGTGCAGAAGAAGGTCTCTTAGGAATGGTTCAGGCCTCTTCAAAGGTGAATGTCATTCATGTTGTGAGTATGGCCATAGAGCTAAGTATTGTGGTTGTAACTTAAGTGTGTATGATTCAATAAGGAAGAAGAATGATATGGTGTGCCATAATTGTCACAAACAAGGTCATATTGCAAGACATTGTTATCAAGGTAAAACTTCTGGGTTTAGCAGCAAATTTCAAGCTTAAAATGGAAGAGTATTCAAGAAGAAAAATCTCATGAATGAGTCTATGAATGTCATGTTAGATTATAAGGCCAAGAAGATGGTTGATAAATCAAGAGAAGTTACAAGATCAGCTTCCAAGTCTGAAGTTCATATCATGAAGCCTAATCTAATGAATTTTGTTAAAGAGGGTTCTAGTGACATCAAGATGGGAGATACACTCAGTCAAGAAAACATGTTTGCCTTAGTTGAAGAGCTTAAAAATGAATAAAGTCATATGTGTCTCAATGTTATTTAGTCTCTGGTATATGAAAAGTTAAAGAATCTTGGAGTCTGGGATACTTCATGGGTAATAAAGGTATGGAAAATGATATATTCTAGTCAGACGTCCTTAGTCTTAGTAAAGTTAAGTTTGAGCTTCATTTTTATATTATCAAAAATTAAGTGTGAGTGATTCGTGCTTGTTGAAATTTCTATGTCAAATGTCTATACACTGTCATGTTTCTATAGAGGGTGAAAACGTCAGTCATGAGATTTCATGTAAGAATGATGTCTCATTTTTGGATTTTCATGAGTAGTATGTGAAGTATGTTTCAAGGGAAGTTAGGAATCTTGCCAAGAGTATCTATCCTGTGAAGTATCTAATAAACCCATGATCTGGTTCTGAGTAAATCCTTCCATATCATGTATTAAAATTTGATTTTATGGCCTAGTCCATGATAGTTATATAATGATGATATAAGTTTCCCTCAAGGGTCAATTTTACTTAGTCTGCAGAGTGTTAAGGTCATTTCCATGAAGCTAAGAGGTTTGTCAAGAATATTTTTCCTTGGTCGTAGGTGTCTATATTTTTTCAAGGTGTTCTTTGTCATCAAGAGAGTTTGTGATGTGTCATAATAAGGTATGATGTCACTATGTTTTAGTCCGAGTTAAGTGTCTTGGCATAGTTTTTGAAAATTCAGTGTCTTAACAGAGTTTTTGGTCATAAGTGGCATGAGTCAATGAAGCTTATTGTCCACTCAAAGAAGCATCAGAGTGAAGGATTTTGGTCCTTGTAAGTCTTAGTCACAAGGATGTCATTAGAGGTATTGCTATCATGAGAGTGTAAGACTGTAGTGTGGTCTATATGCACCCCTTAAAGAGATCTCATGATCTAAGTGCAAAAAATGAGGCAAGGGATGCGACCTATCCAAATGTCTAGAGTTAGAGGTAGTAGCTTTGAGAAAGAGGTATAAGATAAGTGAGTTTGAGAATAAAGAAGGCCTGACTCCCTTGATAAAGAGTCTATTAAAAACTGTTGAACTAAAGATATTGATAAAATTTTGATTTTCATGATGAACTTCAAAGGAGTGCTATTAGGTCTTCATGAAACAGAGTTGTCAAGATTTTGGATGGTTATCAAAGTCTATCAGACATATGCATATAGTGTCTTATGAAAATATATTCATGAATTGTGAAGGTGGTAAGCATGAGCTTGATGAGAAAAATAAGTATCACCTAAATTCAAAAGGTCAATTTTCTTCAAGAGAGTCATGATGGGCATATTGAAGATAGCAACGAGGAAGTCTTGATACCCTAGTATGATGAAAGTTTGGCTAGCTTGATAGAAGAGGTATGTTATGGACAATGTGCAAAGCTAATAAGAGAACTAAGTATGTAGGTATGTGAAAGTTGATCATAGGTTTAAAGAGTGGCCTCCAAATGTATGCACATGGTGTGAGAGATGACACTTGTGTCAATATCCTGATATTTCACTCAATGTCTAGGTTGATATTCTTGAAATCTAAGCTCTGATATCATAGCACTATGAGACCGGTATGACAGAGCAAAGGAAGGTATTTTTGCTTCTAAAAAAATAAGATTGATGAAGGATCAAACTCAAGGTTTTTAGAATGTTATGTTTTAGTAATGTGATAGGTGATATGAATGTCCTCTAAGTCTGAGGTATGACAAGGATGTGGTCCTCAATCCTGGTCATGGTTGTCAACATGTTATCATTCTAAGAATATTATGAAACACCCTCATGAGTCCTACTGGGACAAGTATAGTAGAGGTATGAAGATGCTCAAAGTATACTAATAATAAAATTCTATCTATGATCTTAGTTAGCACCAAGGCTAAGGTCAATTTGGTCAAGTCATGAGTCTAATAGGATCTTGCAGAGGCTTATGTAATTTTCTCTAAATCATGAGCAAATTTCTTTGATTCGTGAATATGGCCTGACATTGTTGAGCTCAAGCATGAGTATGGATGGCCAAAAGAGTTTGTTATCAATTATTTAGGTGTATGAGATAAATAATTTAAGCATGATGAAGGTCTATGGAAAGGTAAAAGGTGGTTAAGGTGTCATCATAATGAATCCATTACTCTACAGAATTCTGTATATGGTATCAAGTACCATCAAGTAAAATAGTTGTCCCAGATCCTTGAAATGTATAGGTTGGTGAGTTGGTTTAAAAATACTGGCAAGTTTGTTACTTCCATACACTTGTTACATAGGTAAAGAATGGATAGCTACAGGTCTACAATGAATTGATAGGTATAAGTTACATATATGTCCTGTGATCATTAAGAAGTCCTACAGTAGGATATCTTTCTAAGTATGAAGAGATCATGGGAAGAGAGTATGATTGTGCAAGGATTCAATGGATTCTTCAATGTTGGTTCACAAAGCTGATAAGGGCATGTGACAAGAAGATCATCAAAGGAAGATTTAAAGGAAGCCTCCTTGGGTCTGTGTAGATCATCATGAACCTGTGAGATGAGCATGGTCAAGAGCTGAATTATGAATGCGAATGAAGTCTATTTATGTACAATATGAATGCCTATTCATGGGTATTTATGAATGTTTCACATGATGGTCTAGGTTGAGACAAGGGAGTCTAGATTCTCAGTTGAAACTTAATTGGAAATATTCTTTAATCCTAGCAATAATACAATGAATAATACTGTGCAAATGTTGAGTTACATTATCTCAAAGTGATGAAAAAAATGGGAGCTATAAATGGCTCCAAAACGAGTGGACAAGGTTGTTGTCAAAGCATTATGAAGGCAAATAGTAAGGGTAGCCAGCTATGATCTTGTAATTAGATGCTACATGTGACATACAAGGAGCATGGTAATTGTCAACAGCTCTACAATGAATGAATATGGTCCACATAGGTGTAGTACTATGATATCTTGTCATCTTGGAGGTAGAGGATTTGATCATAGTCAAAGAACTGCTATAGGTTGTGATGATTAAAATTGTGACAGTAAGGTACAGTGGTTCTAAGGTAGGTATAATTCTAGTTAGGCAAGAGGAAATTGATCATTTTGAATCTCAAGATGTGAATAAGGTGGCAAGAAGACTTGTGTGTCAGATATTATGTTGAATACAAGGTCTTATATGACTCAATTTTCTTCGTAGAGGTGAGATCTAGAATATTTTCAGGTTTGAATGGAAGATTCAATGACCATGAAAGAAAGAAAATGACATTGGCTACAGATATGTAGGAGAACTCTTGTAGGCAAACGGAGCCTAGTTTGATCATGAAGCAAGTAATGGATTAGGTGCTCTATGAGCCTTCTAAGAAGACTTCATATGGATTAGATGGATGATGAATTGTAGGTATACTATCTCAAGGGAAAGTGATTCTTTGACTCAAACACGTATAATAAAATGCAAATAAAGTTGAAATGAATTTGAAAAATTGCTTCATAGGACCGAGTGATGAATGTGGTCTGAGGCATCTCCACAAGACTTGTATGAGAGGTAAGCAGCTCATATTTTTGTGTCTTTCAATTAGAGGAGGATGGTATAAACATAGGGGAGTTATAAGGATTTGGCTCATGTTGTGTATGTGAGCTCTTACAACAAGGTGACGTTTGGATCATTTTTACACTGAAGATGTGGTTTAGGGATCTTAGTCCTAAGTGGATATGTTAAGGTTGAAAGCATAACTTGGGCTTTTGATCTTGAAACAGACCTAGAGAGAGATGTATTGCTAAGATAAGGAAAAAATGAAGAGTATATTTTCAGGGGGAGATTTGTTGAGGTTTATATTAGGTCCATTGGATCATCTATTATTGCTAATGAAGTCAAAGAAGACAAAGTACAGTCAAAGGGGGAGTCATATGAACAAGTAAGTCAAGTTTGGGAATTGTTTCATTGTTTTCATTGTGTGTTGTCGTTTACCATGTCTAGTCATCATTGTAGCATTTTTCATAGATGTAAAAAGGGGAGAGAAGCATCAGAAACATGGAAATGAGGTCATATAGGTGTGTTTTGTCTTGAGGTTTCCATAAATATTTCTGAAGGTGGTTGTCATCAATGACAAAGGGGGAGATTTTTGGCCATTGTATGTTAGTGTTGTCATCAATTTCAAGTCCATTAATGAAAAAGGGTGTCATGAGGTTATATGAGTCTCCATGAGGTGTCATTGAGTGTCAAACATGAAGGTTGATTGGTAGTGTCCAAGTTTGGTGTGTTCTATGTTGTCTTAGAGCATGTTTGAGTATGCATAGTCAAGGTTAATATTTTGTGTTATAGGTGTCTAAGAGTCTGCATGAGGTCAACAAGCTCAATTCATGTGATGTCATGGTTGAGTCAGGTCATTCCAGACCTATGTTGGAACATAATGGTTAAGTGGGCTGGCCACCCCTTAATTAAATATGGGTCCCACATTATCCTATAGGTTAAATATTTAATAATAAGAAATTTCTATTTCTATTATTAAATATTCAAACCTAGGGATATGCTTTAGGTTAAATATTTATCAATAAGAAATAGTTATATTTCTATTATTAAATATTTTAAACCTTGGTATATGTGTCAACCATTTAGGTTGTAAAGGTGGGTTGGGAGACATACCCGATCAGCTCATATAAAAAGGATTTCAGGTCCTCATTTGATATATTGAAAAATATATATCAAATGTGTTTTTACCCTTGTGATTAGGTTTCTAAAGGATGAGGTAATTTACTGGATGTAAAAGGGTTTTCTACAGTAAAGGTTACTTTTCACCGTCCTATATGCTTGGGTTCAGTGACCTTTTATGAGAACTTATGAGAACATGTAAAACTCACAAATCATACTGAGCCATGGATCATGGGATGATATTTGGGATTCCAAATCCTTTTGTACCAAAAGGTAACTTGAGTATGATGAAGGTGTTATAATTCCTTCAACCTATATGCTATCCTAAAACCTTTATGGTTTAAGGATTGTAAATCCTGAAGTGTACCATGGGTAGGTAATATATTAGCATATGTTATCCCACTTAACATTAAGGGGGAGTATTGGAACATAATGGTTAAGTGGGCTTGTCACCCCTTAATTAAATATGGGTCCAACATTATACTATAGGTTAAATATTTAATAATAAGAAATATTTATATTTCTATTATTAAATATTCAAACCTAGGGATATACTTTAGGTTAAATATTTAACAATAAGAAATAGTTATATTTATATTATTAAATATTTTAAACCTTGGTATATGTGTCAACCATTTAGGTTGAAAAGGTGGGTTGGGAGACATACTCGATCACCTCATATAAAAAGGACTTTAGGTCCTCATTTGATATATTGAAATATATATATTTGTTATCTGCCAATTTTGACTTTGCAAAATTAATGAAAATGGAAATTTTAAAATTTTCTAAAAGTGTTACTTTGCATGATCTATCACTCTCATCGCAATTGTATCATTTTTGTGATCGCTCTGGTCTTCGTTTTGTCCCTTTTCAGGAGAAAACTTCTCTCGCCAAGTCTCAAACTGCGTTAAATATTAATTAATTAATATTTAAATAATTAATTACTCTTTGTTTGATAAAATTAATTTTTAATAACTATGGAGTTTTTAATTAAATAAATGTTAATTAAAATTCATTTGACAAGATTTATTTTAATTGTCGGGAGAAAAATAAGCCTCCGCTTCCCATTTCTGGGGATGCAAAATTGGCTTCCCAGACCCGGATTTCCCCTTTCCTGGAAAATTTATTTTAATTTCCCGCTTGTGGGATTTCTTCCCCTGATTTCCAAATTAATGAGTTGGCAAACAGGAAAAAAAATCTCCCAATTTCCCACATGGGGAAATAAAATGGGGATTGCCATCCCGCCTTGCCATTTTCGCTGGGAATTGGCTGTTTATTTCCCACTTCCCCTTGGAAATTATTGCCACTACCTGGGAAAGAGGGAAGTTGTTTTAGCGAGATGAATAAGAAATGGTTGTGACGAAGCTTCTTAAATCCTCATCTGTCAAATTACTTGGAAAAATTCGTGTGAAGTAAATAAGAAGCTTGGAGGATTTTTAGTTTTTCCAAACTCATTATTTCCTCTGGGTGTATTCATCATAGGTTTTGAAAGAAATAAGGAAACAAAGGAACAAGACATAAGGTGTAGGAAAGTATATCCATGCATTCGTTTATGATAAAAGAAATTCCCAAAACAAGTTTCAACGCATTTAGGGAGAAGAACAAAGAAAGCACTTAACAATTCAAAGTTTTCACGCCCAAGGAATAGCTGAAGATCATCACGCATTCACACAAAACAATTAAAATTACTCCTCCACACAGGCCAAGGAAAATAATTTTCAGTTGGGTAAAGAAATTACATTCATCAAACATGGGAGAAAGGAAAATGCAAGTCAAGGGACAACTGTTCATTACAGAAAATAAATAACAATCCAAAAGCAGGCATAAAACAACAAAAATTGAATTTCCATGCACATGCCAAGGATAAGAAAGACAAACAAATTAAAGAAATAGTCCACGCAAGAGCAGCAAAAAGCATTCTACATAGCCCACATGTAGCACGCATGTCAAGAGATAAAGAATAAAAATAAGGAATATTAAAACAACATTTTCCATGCTAAATCCAAGAGGAGCATCCATGTGGGAGAGGGAGATAAATAGAAAAAGTTTTCATGCACTAGTTTTAGAAAAAATTCCCAACGCAGGTCAAAGCATCTCCACGAAGGAACATCAAAGTTTCTTCACGCATTCATTCAGGAAAAGGCCACGCAACAGGGAGGAGAATTTTTTTTTCAATGCCTGGGAAGAATTAAACATAGTCCAAAATGCATGCATAGGGATACCACGTGCCAAGGGGAAGGTGGAGTTGTCCAGGAAATAAAGCAGGCAATAAACTTTGCTGAGAAGAACACTTTTCCATGGAGTTGTCAAGGATAAAAGCCAAAAAAATTTTTATTTCTTCTTGTTTCCCAGCAGGGATAATTTTAGTGGTGAATATTCGTAATATGGTGAATATTCCATTTTTGAAAAAATGGAAAAGGTGAATTTTCTAGCGCGGGTCAGTGACCTGTTCGCCTAAAAATTACAGTTTAATTTTTTTTAGGGGTCGGCTTCGCCTACCCATTCAAACTATCCCCTATATAATCCTAGATTATTCACCAGGTAGAACACTACTAGATCACTCATACCACTTGGGGCATATGTATTATCAAGTACAGTAAACACGCAAAAGGAGGGCAGAGGATACAAACGCGTGACAGGAGGGTAAAGGCTACAGATGCGTGATAGAGAGTTTGTTGACACACGACAAGGAGAGTTTTTTGATGCGTGACATGGAGAGTTTGTTGACGCGTGACATAGAGAGTTTGTTGACGCATGACAGGAGTGTGGAGAAAGTAGATGCATGATAGAGAATTTGTTGATGCACAACACGGAGATTTTGTTGTCGCACAAGTAGAGGGCGGAGGCTGTAGACATCCGACACAAGATTTTTTGTTGTGTATCAACAAGGCGGTTGACGTGACAAACCCCATTGACGTGCGTCAACATTGTTGTTGATGTGCATCAGTGAGGTTCATTGATGCGTGTCATTCACCTTGTTGATGCGCGACAGGAGATTTACTGTCGTGCGTTAACAAGGCAGTTGATGCGCATTAATGAACCTCACTGACGCATGTCAACAGGGTTGTTGATGTGCGTCAGTGAGGTTTGTTGACACGTGTCAACCACCTTGTTGACACATGACAGAAAATCTCCTATCGCATGTTTGCAGCCTTTTGTCACACCACTAAAAAATTAGGTGAAAATTTTGCTGTCGGACCCCCAAAAAAATCACCTTTATGTGAAACCGGTTCTGATGATATTCGCCAGGTATTTTCCACTTCCGATTTCTAAGAGGTCTCTTAAAATGAACCTTGTTTCCCAGGAAAATTACAATTCACATGTTAAAGGAAAGGAATACAGTCCAAGAGTAAATCAAGCAAGTATAATCACGTATCAATCAAAAGATCGTGAGGAAGAAGTAAATCTCAAAGTATGTGGTCATTAAAATCAGGAGATTTTCACGCATACCAAGGAAAATTTTCTCTGGAAAATTAAATAAAAAATCAGGATATTAAAATCAGGTGATTTTGTTTATTTTAAATAAATAAATAAATCATTGTCACCAGAATCAAAATTCAAGCCTAGTCTCGGTATGATGTATTAAAAAAAATTGTAATTGGGATTGGTTGTTATTATTATTATTTTTATAATAATAATAATAATAATAATTAAACAAGTCATGTTATTCTTGCATTGACGGGGGTTTTGGAGACTAAGACTCAGCGCCACTTGCATTGTTTTGCGTACTCGAGTCATTATTCTGCAAAATTCATAATAGCTGAAAAATCTAATAAATCTACGGGAAGATCAATGAAGCCAGTGGAGAAATCAAACAAATCCGCACTCAAGCATGAATTCCAAGGAATCATCCCTCCTAGTTCCATTAAATCGACATATGACAATATCATTGATACGAATCTGGGTCACATCAATGTTCAAAAATTCTGCGAACGGGTGAAAACTGAAGGCAAAACCATATTCTTGGATAGGCTTTACCATAGTGATCTACCCCAAGCAGCAACATTTTATGTCTCGGTGCAGTGTCCAAAGGTAGTTATCGCTTATGTGAAGCATTATGATCCTGATAGACGAGGAATTTTTAAACATAATCGTGAGCCTTTTCTCTTAATCACACCAAAGCACATTGAGGAATTGCTTAGCATACCTGACTTCCCTGAGAATGCGGATATCACTCGATAGTCAGCACAAGAATTTTGGGAAGAACCCCTTAGGTGGAGTAAGATGGTTAATAATAACTGGTTAGTGACCAAGAGGCCTTGAATTGACTGAATTCCTAAAGAGCTGTAGCACATTGAGTTCATGGAAGAAATCAGGGACATGATTACTCTCTTAAGTCAAGTTTTCAGTTTACCCTCTGCTAGGATTTTCCACCAATGGATGTATTAGTTTATCTGTTTCATCCTTGCCAAGAGAGAGTTTTTGGATTGGGCCACCATCATCAACGATACCCTTCACAAACAGTTGATTGAAGTAAATATGACTGGATGTTTTGACATGAAATCATATCTGACTTATGCAGTGGCAAGAAGAAAGCTATTTTCTGGACTCGAAACAAGAGGAGTCATGGGTCCATCAAATAGTGTCTTCCATTATTACCTGCAACTAAGTTTCAAAAATATCTCTTACCATTTCAGAAGGGTCAACAATGCATTTATCTTACGCGTGATTCAGATCCTGAATCAAAATACAGAGGAAATATTTTCTAAAGAAGCCATTTCCCAATGGGGAACCTAGTTTATTCAATTCTCATTCTTTTCCTACATTCATGTAAGTAGCTTTGTGGGTACTCCATGGAAAATTCCTAAGTACGTAAGTGGAAAATGGGCATTGATGGAGCTTGCGCGACAAATATTCCAAGTTCATTGTCTTCTTAGTGACAAGCATCGCTCAAGAATTTATTTCCCAATCCAAATCGGGGAATACCAATGTCCAAATCTCTTTAGTGCACAACTCATGGAAAAAGAGTTTTCCCTCATCACAATTCATCCATATGTGAAGAGATCCCAATTTGATATCAATGGATATATGTAGAATATTCTTGGAGCAAAGTATCAACATAACCCTACCATGGAATATTTTTGGGATGCCTATTCAGACGAACATGAAGTAAGAAGACGAGAGTTTTCTTGCCTAACCCTTTCTCAGATCAAGGCCTTTCGCATCAAGAGCCCTCAAGATTTATTCGTAAATGATGATGAAGATGTTATTGATCCTTCATATGATGTTGTTTCTTTTACCCTGTTGCCTCGAATTGACTGGACCAAAAGAGATGAATTTTCTCTTGATAGCAAGAATCAACCGATCCTGGAAAGAAGCATATCTTGGTATGAAAGAGAACTTTCCAAGTTACAATCAATTCAAGATCATACTTTAGGATTACAAAAATTGACAACTCGAGGAGGTCTTCATTCAACCAAAGCCCCTTCTCAATCGACCTTCGTGCCATCCAATCATACACAATCAGCAAAAAAGGAGTGGTTACCAAAATCCCCTTCTCTGAATAAGGTGTCATGAGGAGAAAAGCCTAAGGGTCCTAGCCCTAGTGAAGGAAGCAAGTGTGTATCGAGATTTTCTACTTCAATTAGAGATTCTACTACTCACATTGTTAATATTTCTCAAAATCTAGTGATAACCGATCCTAAACCATGCTTTACACAAGCATCCATTCAGGTACAGGTAGTCCAAATATCAAACACTTCAGAGCCTACATTTCACGAAGAGATTTCCCAAAATCTCCCAAATGAGTAGGAGGTGGATATGAAGGTTATTTCTCCTAAAATCGAGGTCATGGAAAGGATTCTTACAGAATCTCATGATGTAAAGAAAAACGAGAATGTTACTTTGAGATCCAGGATTTTGTATGCAAAAATTGTGAATGATACTCCTTTCTGGGTTGATTGCGAGGTCAAGAAAAGGAAGATGGTTGTCAAGGCAATTGACATTGG